>JAYESA010000010.1:52829235-53056735 GCA_036927795.1 Iris macrosiphon
CAAAAGCACTCAAACTAACTCCCAATCTCTCCAATTAACTAAAATAAAATATAATAAATATTCTAAACCTAAAAATAGGTCTTACAAGGATGTGGGTTGGGTCGAACATGGGTCCACTAGGATCTGACACGGGTCCAGACTAGCCAAAATCCTAAAATAATCAAATAAAAATAATACAACCACTAATTAAATATAAATATAATTAATTAAATACAATACATAATTTACCAAATAAAAAAAAAATCCTATTTTCTAGAATTGGGTAGTGACAGCTGGCGCGGTGATTCTCGCCTAGCGAAAATGGCCGATTTGCCTGCGGGAGATCGGGGCGTGACATAATGGTATCAGAGCCTGGATTCTACGCCTTTGGACTTCATTTCGAATATATCTCTGTTTCGAAAGCTCGTTCGTAGGTTATGTGCACGCTCTCTCTCTATGCCTCGATGGGATGTTCCAACAATAAGTCTAAATACTTTCAAAAATACGTTTTGAATGATATCATTGCTTGTATGATATTGTGCTGCGAGTGGCCTTTGTGCCAACCTGTGAGAACCCTTGAGAGTATCGTAGTAACTTATCCGATTTCACTAACTCTAAGTTTGGTTCAATGCATCTATTCGAGGGACGCCTTGAACTTGTGCACGATCCAAGACATAAGAAAAGGTAAAACTCGAGTGTTTCGGATAAAAATAAATAACGAAAGGGATTCGTAAAAGAAAATGAACGGGTTCTTTATTGCGAAAGAAAACCCTTTTCTTCTTTTGTTTACAAACAAGCTTGTACAATATTGATCCTATACTAGGATATGGGAGTATAATTTATTTAATCAGGATAAATATTGCTATGGGTGTCTGATCTGCAGTCGATCACTTTAGCCCTTGGACCACACGATGGTGAAGAAGTGCCGTAGAAGACGGAGAACAGCTTCGAAGGTTGCGAAAGAGGATGGATGCACGATGCCAAAGTCGTCGATCACTACTCTTTGCCTGAGCTATGGATCCTTCTCTCTCAAAGATTCTGCGACCTCTCTTCAATCTCCAATTTTTTGACCTTTAGATCTGATACTGGATTTCTTTTTCAATTTCCGATCCTGTTCCTCTGTTGATAGAGGTCTCTATTTATAGAGTTTTAGTGACAGTTACCACTTTGTCGGTGTAGAAACCGAGTAGTAGAAAGTACAGCACCCTTTTACACGACGGTTAAAATAACCAATGCCTGCGTATAGATGATCTTTTGAATGAGCGTGTGACGCGTGTCCAACTAAGGGATAAAACGCGTATAACTGTTGCGAAGATCACGGCGTTGAAGCCACGTAGGTAGGTATCCCTCGTGTAGAAGGGGTTGGCGTAGAAGCCAACGTCTGTCACCATGGCGTAGAAGCTAAGTAGGCATAGAAGCCTGGTAGGCATAGAAGCCTAATGGCATAGAAGCCGAGTAGGCACAGAAGGCCGAATGGTCATAGAGGCCGAGATGGCATAGAAGCCGAGAAGGCACATAAGCGGAATGGGCGTAGAAGCCGCTGCGTAACATGCCAGAGTGGTCATAGAGGCCGAGTAGGCATAGGAGCCGAGCGGGCGTAGAAGCTGAGATGATGTGGACGTTTTAGCCGGAATTATAGCTTTTGGAGATATAATCAAATCTCTTGCATTAAATGCAGAGATCTGCCCCCATCCTGTGCATTAAATACAGATGCTTGTCTTTAAGATTTTGCCATCATCCTGCGTATTAAATGCAGATACGCGCCTCGAATCCTGTACGAAGGATAACTGCTGACGTGGCAGGCAGTTTGTCTTCTGCGGAGCGTAAGCAGCTCACGTCTGCCTGTGTAAAACTAGGCAGCGTATCCCTTTGTATGCGCAAAAGCAGTTTACGCAAAGGGGATGTCACTAAACGATGATTCGGTGACATTTAATCAAATCTCTTGCATTAAATGCAGAGATCCGCCATCATCCCGCTCATTAAATGCAGAGGCGTGTTTTGAAGGTCTGTTTCCCTTCTGTACATCGGACGCAGAGACGTGCCTCGGGCATCTGTCAGTATTCGGCGCTTTAAATGCAGAGACGTGCCTTGAGAGCCTGTCACCGCTCTGTGCATAAAATGCAGAGACATGCCTCGAATCCCGTACAAAGTATAGCTTTTGACGTGGTAGACGATTTATCTTCTGTGGAGTGTAAGCAGCTCACATCTGCCTGTGTAAAACTAGGCAGTGTATTCCTTCGTACACGTAAAAGCGGTTTATGCAAAGGAAATGGCAATAAATGACAGCCTAGGTTGCAGTATCGCGCCATCATTATAGCCGTCGCCTGGGTAGTCGAGCAGTATCCCTTTGTCAGAAGTCCAGACGTCAGGTTTATTGCAGGATCTGACAGGTTCATTTCGGAGAATACGAAGCGTCCCTCGTACACTTCAATGCTGCATTGAAAGCGGATGGGTTTTTATGCCATAAAGGCGATGAAGCAACCATATTTTACGCCTGAAGCAGCCCTGGACATACTGCATTTACGCGGATGGTCCTATGAGCTTATATTTTATGCTGAACAGCGGAAAAGCTCTGTTGCACGCTTGATGGCTCTGAGATCCTCTGTTTACGCTGTCCTGCATCAACATGCTGCGTAGAGCTATCTAGCGTATTTTTCATGCTTCTACAAGACCCCCTTCAAAGCTTTTAAATTCCTCGTAATTTGAAATACTTTGAATGAAGCATGAATCGCTCCTTGTAACTCGAAACGCTCTGAATGGAGCATGTTCCTCGTAACTCGAAACACTCTGAATGGAGCCTGAAACGGTCAAGTCCGACACGTTCTTTTAAGGCTGACTTTATGGCAGAGTTATTGGGGATCGGTGTGACCTCTCTTGCCTATAAAAAGCTGAGGAGTTAACCTGTTCTTCCTATATTTCCTTCACCACACAGAGATGATCGCCGGAGTTCGTCGAGTCGACCTGAGGAAGAAGGAGATTATGTTCTTCCCGTATGCAAGGAGCCAAAAAAGACGGCGTCTTCGAGCAAATGTCCTCCGCAATGATGGATCATGGAAGGATATCATAGCCTCCTTTGCTTGGGAGAATCAGCAACTTTGTATGGTGGTTCTTCGGGAGAGAGAAAGAATCGTATTTCACCACGCTGCTTACAAGTGGCGCCTTCTCCCGTTACCGGTGGACGAGGGCAAGCAAACTGGCTGCGGTCCAGGATTGAGTTGGGTGAAATATCTCAACTCAATCTGTCACGGCGTTGGATGTAAGAAAGCAGATTTAGTTTCTGCTTTTCTTCTGTTGGAGGATGGGTCTAGGCCCATTTTTGTATCCTCCTGCCGTTGATATTCTTCTTGTTCATCGACTGTGAATGTCGATGAACTGCCATGGAAGAAGAGAAAGATCTCCATAAATGCGAGAACCTGGCAGAACAGATTCTAGGGGTGGCCTTCCGACGACGATGAGGAAATCCTTTGTAGACGGGATTTTCCTCATATGTAGTCATGAAAAAAATGAAGAAAAACCCATGTAGACTGGATTTCCCTCATATGTAATCATGACTTTAATCTTAATAAAATCGTCTTTCTTCCGTGCATATGATCATCTTGCCATACTTTTTTTGCTGTGAAGTCTGAATATGTGTAGCTTCGATACGTCCGATTCTTTACGTCGACTCTGTTTAGAAAGAGTGCTAGGTCCTGTCCTGTCTTTTACGTATAGCGAATAGTGCATAGAACGCTGTTTAGCATTTTGAACATTAGAACTGTCCTGCTGCTAGGACTGAGGAACCGCGTAGAGCTCTGAACTGTTGTTTTTTACTTCTGATAAACAGAATTTTTATTCAGACTTCATCTTCAAGAATGATTTCTTGAAAATCCCTTGGAACAGGGCGATGAATGGCTATTAAGAACTGAGTTGCCATCTTGAATTTGCAGACAGAATATTCAGACTGGAGTCTGGATGAACTTCGAATCGACTCATGGAGAAGAGTGATTTTTCAATGTTGAACTTTGTATGCTTCGGGTACTTGGGATATCTTGAGGTCAAGAAGGAGTATCTTCTGTGTGAACTCTCGTAATTGACCACCTTCGATAACTGTTCAGATGTACTGCACTGGCCGGCGTATCTTTCAGATGTGCAGGAAGTCATGGAGCGTAAAATCATAAGTTTGTAGCCTCTGAGCATAAACTAAATGCCACCGAGCATGAAATCATAGACTTGTAGTTCCTGAGCGTAAAGTCGTAGGTTTGTAGCCTCTCGAGCATAAAAGTTTACCGAGCACAAAGGCATCCGAGCGTAAAACCATAGACTTGTAGCCGTCGAACGTAAAATCGTAGATTTGTAGCTGTCGAGCGTAGAAAGCTCCTTAGCGTAGAACTGTAGATTTGTAGCTTCTGAAAAGAAAAAATTTCGAGCGTGAGATCGTGGATCTGTCGCCTCTGAGCATAAACTAAACGCCACCGAGCATTAGATCATAGATTTGTAGCTGCTGAGCGTGAAGTCGTAGGTTTATAGCCTCTCGAGCATAAAAGCTTACCGAGCACAAAGGCATCCGGGCGTAAAACCATAGACTGATAGCTTGTGAGCGTAAAACCGTAGATCTGTAGCTGTCGAGCGTAGAAAGATCCTTAGCGTAAAAACCATGAATCTGCTTTGCGCAAAAAAACTTTTTGAATTCGCTGACTGTCCGCCTTCTCTGAATAATAGGCTGACGTGGTACCCAATCATAACCAAATATTAATTAGGGGATTTGATTCGGGATCCGAGGAGTCCATTCGAACTCTATATATACCATAAGTTTCTGAGAGAAAAACTTTTCACCCGTCTTCTGCAAGAGAAAGCTTTCGACTGTTCGAGTTCTTCTTCGTTTTATCTCCGAGTCTTCAAAGTTTCCAGTAATGGCTTTGAAACAAACTTCCTCCACTAAGGGAAAGAAGGTTGATTATTCTTCTCGTTCTTTGCCTCAAGCGAGAGCGTCTCTGGTTGGACAAGGCAAACTTTATTCTGAGCGAAGTATCCCACCGACGAGCAGTGCACCCGGCCTGAAAGGTAGAGCTTTTGGGACGAATGAGAACGACTGAAAATCCTTCGCACACGTTGAACGTGACCGCGCTAGGTTGTCTCCTGTGCTGATAGCCTCTTTGAGGAAGATGATGCATGGAAACGTTTTACCTTTTACGCCCACATTTCTAATGTGTCGGCGTAAAGACTCCATTTTTTCGCAGTCGGGCATAAAAGCTTTGACTGTCGAAACTTGGTGTATAAAATTTGAGTGTTACGCCTCTGGATGAAAATTCTGGCATAATAACTCAACTTTTATCAGTCTGGCGTAGAGCACAGACTGTATACTGCCAACTTTGAACTTTACGTTTAGGAAATGGATTCCGGTGTAAAAGCTCAAGTTTATAGTCTTGGCGTAAAGCACAGACTGTCGTTTCTCGGCGTAAACTGCAAGATCTGTAATGTCTAGTTATAGGAACTGATGTATTTTTCTTGCACTTTCGCAGTTAACTTGCATGAGTCTCCGCTAGCTGAAGTGATGGGTTCTGCCACCGGGATGCTGCACTCCAACTATCTGGAGGATCTGTCGCACGTGACATTTCCTATCTCCGGGCCCCAGTATCCCGAAGGAAGGAAGAATTTGATATCGGCTCAGGGCGAGCGAACGCTGCTGAACATGATTAATGGAGAGCCCCTGACTTACATAGACGGGGACCAGTACATAAAGCCGGCTTTTTTCTTCGGGGACATGATTGATAAGCAGTCCCAGACGAAGCCCAAGAGAGAACTCTGGGTTTTCCCTGCCGAGGGTCTGGTCTTGTACCTGCCCAATATGTTGAGAGATTATCCCATCTCGGCCTTCTTCCATGCTACACATCCCAGGAGGATGTCGTGGACGCTGACTCCCGATCTTCACGGCAAGCCGGGGAAGATTTTTCATCTGAAAGGAGCTGACCAGGGGTCGTTTGTCAGCCACCCTTCCGGCTTTGTGACGGCGTTCAGGGGACTGTACCCGGGCAGTGTCCCGAGTGAAGACAGTTTGGTGATCCAGTCGGTCCAATTGCCGACTTTCTGTAACGATTTTATGGGGCGCGGGGGAGTATACCCTAAGGTGAACCCTCGGTGCGGCGGGTGGATCACCCCTACAAATCTTCGATGGGCTCGTTTAGTCGACTGGGGCCTGAAGCATTTTCAGACTGAGTTGGAGAGGATTGGTCTGTTTGCCGCTGTGAGTGCCACCAGTATTGGGTTACCTCCTAACCCCAACCTGTTTTTGGCACTGATGGAGCGATATATTTTGATCACCGAGACTTTCGCCACTCCACTAGGGGAGTTGGGATTGGCCCTCCATGAGATGGCAAAGATCTCGAGACTGCCAATGGGGGATACTCCATATGAAGAGTATGTTCCCACGAACCGGGAGCTGGGGGATTCAGACCCTCGGGTAGTAGAAGTGTACCAGGAGCTGATGTGCCACTACCTCGCTTGCACCGCTTTTTATGATGAGCCTTCCGATTTGGCTCACATCAGTAAATGGACGTCCTATCTCTTCTTTCACCGGCCCAGACTGCTAAGCCGGAGAAGGTATTGGAGGGCAAGGATCTGCTTGTGAATCCTCTGAGCGCGCTTAATGCTCAGGTAATCGACGATCTCATGGTAGACGCTGGTGCTCCGGACCGGCTCCTCGACGAAGGGATGGAAAAGTATCCTGTAGGTACTAAGGCCTATAGTTATTTGAGGCGCTACCGCAGGCCTCTGTCCAGGGAAGCTCAACTGGCTGGATTCCTCTCCATATGGCTGTGCCGACTGGTGGTACTTGGCATCGTATCTGTGGACCGCATTTACTGCAACACGCTATGGCCTGTAGTACGTCTGGTGTTTGGGACAAGACTGGGCTTGCTCCCTGCCATGGTGTGCCGTATACAAGCTGGCCTGAGGGCCATGACTGACGGACTACTCGTCGATGAAATTCGGCGTGATAGCTTCCCCAGGGTAGAATTACCATACTTGTATTTGATGGGATGGTTAATTCTCCACAACCCCCGGGTGATGTCTCCCGGCTCCGGCAGTAGTTCGGGGGGTAGTTTCTTGTTGAACTACCAGAAGTCTTCCTGGAACGTGAACACTGTCATAGAATATAGGCGGGTGCTGGGCTTCAGTCACAGCTGGAAGCTTTTCTGCACTGTTCCCTCCGTACATCGTAATCAATCGAGGATTAGGCTTGAGGATTCGGGTAGAGAGAAGACCAGTCTTTCTCCCGAAGCTTTTAATTGGTTGGTTTGCATTAGACCTTCCCATTTACTGTACAGAAGCGAAGACTATTGCTTCTTGGAGCCCTACTTGCCCAGTCGGTTTGCCAGGCAGTTTGGGTATGATCAGTTGCACGTGGGCAACGCCGTCACCAGCTTCAAGTCCAGAGGTGGACTCATTAATGGAGCGAGGGGATGGCGATATTTTATTATGGGCTGTACTGGGACAATTTTTACTGTGCCCGTTATTACACTCTCCACGGAGCTGCGCATCCTCCACTCGTATGCCAAGTTCTATGTGGCAACCAACACCTTCCATCGTGATTTTGATATGCATGGAAGTTTTAGGGTGCCCTCTTCCAAGCCTGGGGGAAGAGTCGAAGTCCCCTCGGTTTCTTCTGACGAGGGTGAGGAGTCCGTTACTCCGGATGAGCCTCTGGTGTCGGTACCTAGGGGTAAAGTACCTCCGCCTGCAGGGGCTTTGGTAGTTTTTGGGAAGCGAAGGGCTCCTGCTCCCAAGGAGGCTTCCCCTCGCAAGAGGAAGAAGAAGACGGTTAATCGTCCTCTCCGGATTCCTGGTATTGAGGCTCCTGGAAGTGAGCCCGTATCTCCCTATGTCGGGGATGATCCTTTGATTGGAGGTTCCTCGCCTTTTAGAGAGGGACCTTCTACAGTTCCGGCTGGCGGTGCCGGAGAATCTTCGCTGGAGGCTGCTATCGCTGCTACTGCTTCAGGTAGTGGAACGAGGTCGCCTTCGGGGATTAGTATAATAAGATTCCGTATACCTTTATGCGGATCAGTATCGGGAGAGACTCCTGTCGTGCCTGTCAACGCGCCTAGCGAGATTCCAGCCGATGAGCCTCGGGTGGAATTAGACGAGGACTTGGAAGACTATTTGCCAGTGTCAGTTAGCAGACCCCCTTCTCCAGGTATAACAGCTCGTTTAGCATCATTAAAAAATAATTTAGCTGTACAGACTGCAAATGCGACATATATGCCGTCGGCCATGGGTAAATGTCGTCTTCACGCCTTTTTTTTAGGAAAATCAACATTATGTTGATATTAACTTCCTTTTGTCTTCTCTTCAGGGGAAGATCTCTTCGGAGAGGGCGGTGTAGAAGCGCCCTTCGGCTCTGTGTCAGGTCCTAGCAGTAACACGGAGGTGGCTGATTTTGAAGAGGAAATATCTTCGGGTACTGGCTCGTCTGTCGAGGAGATTCCGATATCCCAAGAGGAGGACGAGCCTGTCATTGCGACAATGCCTCTTTTGAGTACGCCGGTTACTTCGTCTGGTGTTGGCGCTTCTTCTTTCGTCGCACCTTCTGTTGAGGCGATGGCCATGGCAACATCGTCTGTGGTTGTTCCTGGAGGTGGACTCGACACTATCGCGGACACTCCCAGCGTCCATTCGGATCTACTTGCGCTGACCGAGCAGTATACTGGCATCTTCTATACCACTTTGAAAATGTTAATATCAATGGTGTTGGCAAAGAATCTAAGCTTTGCGTCGCTAAAGAGGTCCTCTTGGTTTTCGATAGAGGCGGTCAGGAAATTCGGCGACACTGGGGTAGGTGACACCCTGGAGGCGATGGTTAATGGTCTAGAGCAGCCTATTAACGAATATCTACGGCTATCTCGAGACAGCATTGAAGCTCTGGTCCAGGCTAGATACGACTCCTTGGCTGCGCATCTTGTTGAGAAGATGGAAGGTCTGAACAAATTCATCCAGGCAAATCAACAGGAGATGGATGAAGGAAAAGTCATCTTGGAGGAGACTATTGCTCTTCAAATGAAGTGCCAGGCCGAGCATGACGAAAATGTAGCGAGGGTCCGCAAACTGGAGACAAAGCTTGCTCAGGCAAAGGAGTGGGCTTCTCAGTCGTCGGAAGGTCTAGATGTGGTGAATGACCGACTGGTCACAGCACAACGGAACTTGGCGAGTGCAGGAGTCGCCCGTGCTAGTTTCCTTCGGGCTAGAGCCGAACTGTCCCTCCTGATTGATGACGAGGCACGGCTGGAGCGGGTTCGCACCGATGTCTTGGATTCCAAGGCTGAGAAGATGGTCGCACTGGCGCAGCAGCTTCGTGACCTGACCACTCCCCCTTCATGATGTACTTTTGCTTTTTTATGTACTTTCGCTCTTTTTTGGGAATAAAAAAGAGGATTTTCATCTGACTTTGTGGACCCGTCATTTTGGAATGTAAATGACAGGTTTGGGTGAAAGTGATATCAGAAGTAATATGGACGTGATATACTCTCGGTAAGCTTTAGCAGGGCATATCTATTCAGAGGTTATATAGACATGATAGAATATGCTTTAACGGGACATATCTATTCAGAGGTTATATGGACATGATAGAATATGCTTGGACTAAAGTTTGTACTCAAAACACTATCAGAGGTAGTATGGATGTGATAGGTCTTGACGTTCCAAATTAGTTAAACATATCTATTTAGAGGTAATATAAACATGATAGAATATGATCCAACTAGTTTCGTTTTGGAAGTAGTTTTGTCAGAATGAGATTTTTGCCATATTCCACTTGAGCAGAGGAGTTTAAGCATAGTACCTTTTCAGGAATTTACCATTGATAGAAGGCATTATGAGGTCTCCATTAGGCTGGGCTAACCTGTAAGCGCCGTTTGAGAACGTTGTCTCGATCACGTAAGGGCCTTCCCATTTGGGCTAGAATTTGCCTTTACTCCTGTGAGTAAGAATCATCGGCCTTCTTACGGCTAAGACTAGCTCGCCGATTTTGAACACTCTTTCCTTTATTTTTTGATTAAAAGCTCTAGAAATGCGTGCTTGGTAGAGCGCGATGCGCTGTTGAGCTTGGAGGCGTTTCTCGTCTAATCCTTCTAACTCTTGAAGCCTTAACAGGTCATTCTTTTTTTAAGTCAACTCATTAGTCACGGCTATCCTGAGTGACGGGATCTGGATTTCGATGGGGAGAACTGCTTCACTCCAGTAGACCAATAAGAATGGCGTGCAACCTGTCGGTGTTCGGACCGTTGTGCGGTATGCCCAGAGACATTCTCCTAGCTTTTCGTTCCAATCTCTCTTGTTCAAAGAGACGAACTTCTTCAAGAGTTTGATAACGGTTTTGTTGACGGCTTTCGCCAAACCATTAGCAGCTGGATAATATGCCGTAGAGGCAACATTTTGTATCTGATTTTTATCGCAAAATCGATAAAATGTTTGGCTGATGAATTGAGGTCCATTGTCATGGATTATCCTTCGAGGAATCCCAAAGCAATAAATAACGTGATGCTTGATGAAGCTGATCACATTAGATGTCTTTACCTCAGCAAGAGGGATCGCCTCTGCCCATTTGGAGAAGTAATCCGAGATGGCCAGTATGAACCGGTGACCTCTAGAAGAAGACGGGTAAATAGGACCAATGATATCCATACCCCATGCTTCGAAAGGCCAGAACGCAACCGTAGGATGTAGATATTCTGGAGGTTGATGGATAAAGTCTGCATGGACCTGACAGGCTCTGCATTGTCTTGTGTACTTTATTGCATCTGTGATCATAGTGGGCCAGTAATAGCCCATTCTCCTGATATGATCCTGTAGCTTAGGACCGGGTTGATGCGCTCCGGATACGCCATCATGGGCTTCACGGATAATCCGTTGTGCTTCATCACCCGAGAGACATCGTAATAACAGTCCGTCATAAGACCGACGATATAAACATTATGAAGATGCGTCGAAGTAGAAGCATAATGATCGTCTTTTGACGGATACTGCTTCTTTAGGATCTTCTGACAAGATTCCGTACACTACGAAATCTATAAAGGGACTTCTCCAGTCTCTCCTGGGAGGATCTATGTCCACCGTGTAGCTGCATTCTATGTGAAAGTTATTTTTCATACAGAATAAATCTCTGTTAAGAAGAATTACCGAATTCTATCTTCTTATAGGAGTAGCTAAATCTGCAGCTAGACTGGCTAGGGCATCAGCCTCCAGATTCTGAGATCGAGGTACATGCTCTAGGAAGAATCCTTTGAATGTCATGGCTATCTCGACCGTTGCTTGGTGATCAGGGATGAGGTCTGGATTCTGGACTTCATATATTCCTCTGACTTGATTGACAACCAGCAGAGAATCACCGAACGCTTCCAGAGATTCGACCCCCAGCTTTTTAGCGACTTGGAGCCCGATTAGTAGAGCGTTGTACTCTGTGACATTGTTGGAACATGGCTCGCTAAGAGAATATGCTCGGTAGATAACGAGCTTATCAGGAGTGACTAGGATGATTCCTACTCCCGAAACCACGTTTCCCCTGGGACCAGTCCTGGAGGTGCCATTGAAGAATAGTTGCCATGCATCACTTTCCATTACGGAATTACATTCTGCAACTTCGTCAGGAATATCCTCGTACAGTTTGGAGGCCTCCGGCATCGGATGAGCAGCTAGAAAGTCAGCCAATGCTTGGCCTTTGACGGACTTCTGAGGGACGTACACCATGTCATATGGCGTTAATAACATCGCCAAGTTGCGAGTCGGGAATTAAGAACACTTGGTTTGTTCATCAGTACCCGCAGAGGATTGATCCTGGAGATGATGTGAATGGTTTGGCCTGTGACATAGTATCGCATTTTTTGAATAGCGAACATCAGAGCCAAGCATTCTTTCTCCACTGGATTGTACCGGTGTTCGGTTCTGACCATCATCCTGCTGAGTTAGTAGATAGCTTGTTCATGACCCATATCATTCTTTTGTGCGAGAAGAGCTCCCAGAGAATGATCCATTGCTCGAACGTACAGCACAAACGATCTTCCTATGACAGGAGGCACCAGAACTGGCGGGCTAGTGAGGTAGCGCTTGATATCTCCGAACGCTTGCTGACAGGCTTCATCCCATACGAGGGATACACCTTTCTTCATGAGACGAGAAAAGGGCTGACATCTCCCAGAGAGGTTGGATATGAATCTCCGGATATAAGCCAGACAACCTTAAAATCCCCTGAGTTCCCTCAGATTGCAGGGCGGTCGCATTTCTAAAAATGGCCTTGACTTTATCAGGGTCCACTTGAATGCCTTTGGCGGTAATGACAAATCCCAGAAATTTGCTACTAGATACACCCAGAAAGGACTTTGTAGGATTCATTTTGAGTTGATGTTGGCGCATCAATTCAAATACTGTCTTCAGGTCTTGGATGTGATTATCCTTGAGGCAGCTTTTGACAGCTACATCGTCTACGTAACACTCCACTGTCTTGCGTAAATGCTCGTAGAATGTGTTACTCATAGCCCGTTGGTACGTAGCCCCGGCATTCTTTAATACGAAGGGCATGACCGTATAGCAATATACCCCCAGTGGTGTCCGGAATGCAGTATGCTTTTCGTCTTCAGGATGCATCTTGATCTGATTGTATCCTAAAAATCCGTCCATGAAAGACATACATTCAAAACCGCATGTATTGTCGATCATGACGTCTGTGATGGGAAGAGAAAACTTGTCCTTGGGGCAGGCTGCATTCAGATCTTGGTAATCGATGCAGATACGTACTTTCCTATTTTTCTTCATGACCGGGACAACATTGGCGACCTAGTTGGGATGTTGTTCTTCACGGATGAAGCCGCAGGCTATCAACTTCTTAACTTCAGCTTCAATGGCGTCCATCATGTCCGGGCGAAACCGACGTTGGTGCTGCTTCATAGGCTTCGAATCGGGCAATATGTTGAGTTTATGAGTAGCCACCTTTGGATCAAGACCTGGCATATCCTTATAATTTTACGCAAAGACGTCGATATATTCTTTTATCAGCTAGATAATTTCTTCCCTTTCTTCTTCGGAAAGGTTGTTACTGATAAATATCGGCTTTGGTGAAAGTTCATCCCCAACGTCAATCTGGATAACTTCATCTTCAGTGGAAGGTTCTCTCTGCTCGAAGCGGAACTCCCATTGTGTATCCATTTGCTGGGCCCAAGCATCATTCTCAAATGGTTCAGATTCTTGTTTGTCTGATTCGAAGGGATCCGTCACTACCATATTTACTGATAATGTTCGCTCGAGGGCATGAGATGAGTCGGAGGGCGCCGAGCCATTCTGAGAAAAGGTACCCTCGTTTGATTCTGACGTCGCAAGGGAGGTGGTATACCCTAACCCGAAGCTGGTTTGTTGATAGTAGGGATCTCCGTGCAGTGGTATTCGTCTGCCTTTTCCGTAGTTGAGACCTGGTTTCAGCTTCAAGTCATAACCCATACTTTGTATGATCTTCAAAGCTTGTGGGCTGTATCTGCGGACCTGTATTTCACCAACATCGTCATCGAAGGAATCTTCTTGTATAGTCGGTTTGTTGCGCATGCGGCCGAAGACTATAGAACGCTGACTGCTGCAAGTTGGCGGTACAATGAAGATAGAATCTTCATGCGGTCCATATGTCGTGGTGACATTAGATGATGACGCTACTTCCCACACGTACGGACGATAGGAGTCTATAGCTTCCAAGAATTTTTGCACTATAGGTTCTATATCATCGTGGGGATAGGATTCCTAGTTCGGAATTTGAGCATCGATATACTGGAAAAGAGGTCCTTTATTATTATCAGAAACCGCATTCCTGGTTGCATTTACATCACTTGGCTGCCCATTGCGTTGAAGGTTGATGACCAAGGATTGAGGCTTCTGGTTTAAAGTGATCACTAGTGGATCACCCCCTTTTCCTGACCTGGTTTGGTTCAGGCGGATAGCCATAGGCTCCATAGCTTTTGGACGAGTGGTTCGCCCTTTCACTTTGATTGACAGAGGTTGCTTGTCAGAGTGTTCTTCTGGCTCCCGGTGGGATTCCTTCTCTGCTTGGGCTGACACCTCTTCCGTGTAGTCTTGAGAGTATAACACGGCGTAAGAGTAGTAGGATTCTACTCCTTTAAACGGGTTCAGGTCAGCAACCTCCGTTTGTACTGTTCCTTGGGCGTCTACATATTTAAAGCATTTATGTAGAGTCGAAGGAACGATGTTGTGGTCGTGGATCCATGGTCTTTCCAGCAGAATATTGTAGGGCACCTCTGAATTGATGACATAACACGTAGCCACTGATCTGAGGTTGCCAATCTGGATCCTCAGGCGAATTTTTTCCAACGGCTTACTTCTTCCGGTATTGAAACCCACGATTGTAGTGGTGGTGTAAGCCAATTCGCTGGTAGGAATCCTCAGCGGTCTAAGCAGACTATGAGGAATGATGCTGATTGATGATCCCGGATCTATGTGAATCCGGTCGACCTCCATGGAACCGACGTACCCGGTGTGGTAGAGGGGTCTGTCATGTCTGTTATGTTTTAACAGCATATCGTCTTGAGTGAAAGTGATATTTTGGACCACCTCCATCATACAGTGGCATCAAGGACACGCCACGGGTTCTTCGTCAGGGGACTTGAGCTGGGTCAAGTATGTATCCGCCTGCATTAATGCTTCACTAAGGGCTAGACGAGTGTCTTGGGAGAGCCTGAGTAGCTCGAAGATGGACAACCTGGCTGGTGTATTAGCTAGTTGGGCCAGGATGTCGAAGTTGTACGGCTTCTCTGAATCTTTGTTTTGGATTTTTTCACAGGTTTATCGAAGCGCACTTATTTTTGCTTCCCCTTGTCCGCCGTAGTTGGTCTTGTAGGACCGGTCTCTAGTATGACGGACTCTGGTTCTGAAGGCTTGGCCGCTGTAGCGTCTGCCGATGCATCTTCCTGGCTGGCTACATAGTCTTTGAGGTAAGTTTTCCCTGAACGAGTTGCTGTAGCTAAAACCTCATCTTCGTCTGATATCGAAGAAGTCGCAACCATATGGCATGGTTTGCATTTGGAGTTCTTCCTAGACTTAGCCTTAGTAGCATTAGTCTCTCCCTCGAGCTCCGCCACCAGATCTGGGTAAACCCACATAATCTCGCCTCGCTGGGTAGTTAGGGGTAGCAGGTCATGATTTTGACCCCTAGCCGGAGGAAGATTAACGATGTTCATCGTTGTTCGAGAAATAGGTGTAACACCATCCGGGACTTCTTGGGGAGGCAGATTGCCGAATTGCAGAGAGATCATGTTGGCCGTGACCGTCTTCTCGCTGTTGCGCAGAGTGATGGCCTTAGCATCGATCAGCTCCTGGATCTTCCTTTTCAGTATGTAACACGCCTTTGTCGGGTGGTGTACGTATCTGTGGAAGATGCAGTACTTGGGATTGTTAGTACTGCCGACTTCACTGGGCCGCTTCTCCTCCGGAAGGGTGATCTTGCCACTTTTGACGAGATACTCGAATATGCTTGGAATATCGTCGTCGTCGAAAGAGTATACTTCAATGGGCCTGGAAGTTGCAGGTTTCGTCTGCGTGGTTGCCGCAGTCTTTTGTCTGGATGTATTGATTGCCAGAGCTTCTTTTCCTTTGGAACTGCGAGGATGGTCGTCGTTGGGGGATGACCTATTGCCTCTGTCGGAGGTAGAGATCATGATGCCATTGTCGCACGCCTTGTGATTGTTGTCCTCGGCGGCTACCGCTGAGATGATGAACGAGGGCCAATCATGGAACTGATATGGTCCTGTGAACACCGAGATCACGGGAAGAAGGTTCTTCCTACAAATGTTGACTAATGCCGAGTCTGGAACTCCAGGAGGCATCTGCAAAGTGGCCTGACGAAAATGTTCGATGAAGGTGCAAACGTCCTCATTTTCCCTCTGCTTGACTTCGATGAGAGAGGACATAGACATGTCCATTCCTCCCTCGTAGAACCGTGCGAAGAATAGAGCTTTGAAGTCTTCGAAGGAAGTAATGCAGTTGTCCGCCAGGTTACGGTACCACTGGTAAGCCACTCCTGAGAGACAGCCCTTGAACACCCGAGTGAGGAGGGCGTCATTCCCTTGTAGCAACACCGTCATCATGCTGAAGTAGTTCATGTATTGACTTGGTGATATTTTTCCCTCGAACAGAGCCATGGTCTGTGGTTTGTATTTAGGAGGGAAAGGGGCCTCTTCCCAGATAGCCGGGTAAGGCTGGTTGATTCCCAATTTCTTGAGCCGATCTTTGTGCTTCAAGGCATCGAATTGGGCTTTCAACTCCCGTACTGCCTGCATCGGATTTTCAGCCGGTAGCGGGACCACGGAGTGGTAAAGAATTGGTTGCATTAACACATTCTTCGGGCGAGGAAGCGAAGGAACTGCTGACTCTTGATCTAGAGCAGGCTCCTGGATCGTGTTGGATGGTGGTAAGTCCACCCCCACACGTGCCTGAGTCGGCGGGACCGATGCTTGAGCCATAGCAGCTGTATGCTGAGTTAGCATCATCTGGTGCATGTTCTCCATCATGGATTGCATTTCTTTCAGAGATGACTCCAATGTAGTAAATGCGTTGCTCAGCGCTTCCTGACGGGGAAGCTTCCTCTTGTTCATCTCCAATGGCATAAACTCCCATCTCCCTGGGTGTCATTGAAGGATGAGTATAGGTCTCTGTAGAAGTTGACTCTATACTTTTAGCATCTGACTCGGGAGACTGGCGACCTCCAGCATCGGAATCAGAAGAGTACGAAGCCGATTGTCTCGACCTCGAACGAGTATTTTAGAATACCCCAGCTTCGGTGTTCCTAAGGAGGATGTTGAATCTCCTTCAGCTCGGAGTTCTAGAGGACGGACGTCTTGAGCCCGACCTTCCTCCAGGTATATATGAAGCCATGTTCACAGATGCATGCGTGGGCTCTTCTTCCTGGAAAGATGGAGAGTAGCTCAACCGGTCGAAAACCGACCGTTTTGCTTCAGAATAGCAACAATTAATTACAATCCTATGACTATTACAACAGTGCTTACTATGAGGCGTAATAGACATGTTGGAAGATCCTCTCTCCTTGCGTTTCTGGATTAGATACTTGGCAGGTCAGGAGGAGTTGCAGAAGAAGAAGATGATGGTCTGTTCCTTCTGTTCACATCGGTGGGCATGCAGATATTGGGAACCATAGTCTTCCCTGTGCCACCCGTATATAACAGGTTGGCCATCTGGGTGGCGAATAATCTCCGATGAGGGTGTCTTTCCACAAGTGGAGCCTTTTTTACGCTTAGGGGCTTCGCCTGGCGTAATTTGGAGCTCTGCTCTGACTGGCGTAAAGCTGTGGATGTCCTCAGTCGGCCATCGGCTTCTCGTATAATTCGGAGGGCGGACAGATTATTCCCTTGCTGGCGTAAAGGCCGAGAAGTTGAGTAGTCCGCCGCTTGCTTTCCCTTGCGAAGATTGCAGGGATCATCTGGTTCTCCGTAGAGGGCAGATGTTGTTTTACGTGCGAAGCGCATTTTGTACTTCTGATTTGGCGCTGAGGCATTATCAGAAATTTTGTCTATACTGCCAGGGACGGGAGACAGAATTATACGCACAGAGTGCGAATTATACTTCTGGACTAGCGCTGAGGCTTTGCCCGAAGTTTTGTCGGTTCTGTCAGAGACAGGCGACTGAATTTCACGCACAAGGCGCGATGTATACTTCTGGTTTAGCGCTGAGGCATTGCCAGAAGTTTTGTTGGCCCTGTCAGAGACAGGCAACTGAATTTTACGCGCAAGGCGCGGGGTATACTTCTGATTTAGCGCTGAGGCATTGCCAGAAGTTTTGTCCGTCCTGTCAGAGACAGGCGACTGAATTTTACGCGCAAGGTGCGGAGGGAGCAATGCTACCACCTCGTTGGTCGGAGAGATCGAAGAGTCCACAGGAATGGTAGAGGATGTCTTGGGCATCCAGACCTTATGCAGCTTCCTGTTGTTTTGGACAGAGAGAGAGAGTGAGAGCTACCCCTTGTTCGGAGCATATCTTCGTAGGCAGACTGGTCGAACTGGACAACCAGTGTCTTCTTCACGGATCCCACGGATACCGTGTCGTGTTGAGCAATTGTTTCCTCATCAGATGAGAAAGATGTCCCCAGCAGAGTCGCCATCTTGTTTCGGATAAAAATAAATAAACAAAAGGGATTCGTAAAAGAAAATGAACGGGTTCTTTATTGTGAAAGAAAACCCTTTTCTTCTTTTGTTTACAAACAAGCTTATACAATATTGATCCTATACTAGGATGTGGGAGTACAATTTATTTAATTTGGGTAAATATTGCTATGGGTATCTGATCTGCAGTCGATCACTTTAGCCCTTGAACCACGCGATGGTGAAGAAGTGCCATAGAAGATGGAGAACAGCTTCGAAGGTTGCGAAAGAGGATAGATGCACGATGCCAAAGTCGTCGATCACTACTCTTTGCCTGAGCTCTGGAACCTTCTCTCTCAAAGATTCTGCGACCTCTCTTCAATCTCCAATTTTTTGACCTTTGGATCTGATACTGGATTTCTTTTCCAATTTCTGATCATGTTCCTCTGTTGATAGAGGTCTCTATTTATAGAGTTTTAATGACAGTGACCACTCAGTCGGTGTAGAAACCGAGTAGTAGAAAGTACAGCACCTTTTTACACGACGGTTAAAATAACCAATGCCTGCGTATAGATGATCTTTTGAATGAGCGTGTGACGCGTGTCCAACTAAGGGACAAAACGCGTATAACTGTTGCGAAGATCACGGCGTAGAAGCCACGTAGGTAGGTATCCCTTGTGTAGAAGAGGTTGGCGTAGAAGCCAATGTCTGTCACCATGGCGTAGAAGCCAAGTAGGCATAGAAGCCTGGTAGGCGTAGAAGCCTGATGGCATAGAAGCCGAGTAGGCACAGAAGGCCGAATGGTCATAGAGGCCGAGATGGCATAGAAGCCGAGCAGGCACAAAAGCTGAATGGGCGTAGAAGCCGCTGCATAACATGCCAGAGTGGTCATAGAGGCTGAGTAGGCATAGGAGCCGAGCGGGCGTAGAAGCCGAGATGATGTGGACGTTTTAGCCGGAATTACGGCTTTTGGAGATATAATCAAATCTCTTGCATTAAATGCAGAGATCTGCCCCCATCCTGTGCATTAAATGCAGATGCTTGTATTTAAGATTTTGCCATCATCCTGCGCATTAAATGCAGATAAGCGCCTCGAATCATGTACGAAGAGTAACTGCTGATGTGGCAGGCGGTTTGCCTTCTGCGGAGCGTAAGCAGCTCACGTCTGTCTGTGTAAACTAGGTAGCATATCCCTTTGTATGCGCAAAAGTAGTTTACGCAAAGGGGATGTCACTAAACGACGGTTCGGTGACATTTAATCAAATCTCTTGCATTAAATGCAGAGATTCGCCATCATCCCGCTCATTAAATGCAGAGGCGTGTTTTGAAGGTCTGTTTCCCTTCTGTACATCGGACGCAGAGACGTGTCTCGGGCATCTGTCAGTATTCGGTGCTTTAAATGCAGAGACGTGCCTTGAGAGCCTGTCACAGCTCTGTGCATAAAATGCAGAGACGTGCCTCGAATCCCGTACAAAGTGCAGCTTTTGACGTGGCAGGCGATTTTCTTCTGCGGAGCGTAAGCAGCTCACATCTGCCTGTGTAAAACTAGACAGCGTATTCCTTCGTACACGTAAAAGCGGTTTACGCAAAGGAAATGGTAGTAAATGACAGCTTGGGTTACAGTGTCGCGCCATCATTATAGTTGTCGCCTGGGTAGTCGAGCAGTATCCCTTTGTCAGAAGTCCAGATGTCAGGTTTATTGCAGGATCTGACAGGTTCATTTCAGAGAATACGAAGCGTCCCTCGTACACTTCAATGCTACATTGAAAGCGGATGGGTTTTACGCCATAAAGGCGATGAAGCACCATGTTTTACGCTGAAGCAGCCTGGACATACTGCATTTACGCGGATGGTCATATGAGCTTATATTTCATACTGAACAGCAAAAAAGCTCTGTTGCACGCTTGATGGCTCTGAGATCCTCTGTTTACGCTGTCCTGCATCAACATGCTGCGTAGAGCTATCCAGCGTATTTTTCATGCTTCTACATCGAGTGCTAAGACTTCGCTATCACTAAGCTGGTTGACGTACTCATGCTAGAAGTGCACTTCGAAAGTGCGCACGATCCAGACTAAGTGATATGCCAATCTCGATGCTTGTGCAAGTGAATATCCAAATGAAACAAGTACAATGACTTGTATAGGTTTGCCTCAGCCTTGTATCGTTAAATCAAAATTGATTGAAACGTACTGCCTGTCCTCAGTAAGCCTCGAGGACGAGACTTTTTTTGAGTTGGGTAGGATGTAACACCCCATTCCGTTCAAGCGGACTTCCGACTCAAACAGCAAAAGTGCAAATGTCCCGACCCGCTTTGCCTCAAACGAGAAGCAAAGGATATCTAGACTTGTCCCTACAGGAATCTGGCTTAGGCTTTCAGAGGCTCGCTTGACGTATCGCTCTACCGAGGCGAATCATCGCTAAGGTGGGTGGCTACGGTGAACTTGTCTTTGCTTAGCCAGTATACATAAAATGTGGAATAATACATGCTAATCGCTAGGTGAATCACCCAGCATGCTAATAAGAATACAACGCACCTAACTAAGGGAATAATCCCAACTTGTATTGCTTATGTTAGAACATAGAAATGAAACAATGCTTATATATATTCAGACCCTCGCATGTTATCTAAGAACGTGTCGCTCAGGAAGTTCCCCTAACGATTTCAATCCTCGGCTCACCTTCGGGCCCAAGCCAACGTGAATATTTGTGTTTATATAAATGCATGCTTGTCTACTTGTATGTGGCCTTGTTTTCATCCAAACCCCGGAAGACTACTAAGTAGTTGTTCCGTGCCTGAATGAACCTGAAAGTATCCGGGACCGTTAGGTCACCAAAGGCAGCCCCGAACCAGGGGAATGCATCAAGGAAAAGTGAATATTATACTCGAATCACATCAAGTTTACCTTTGAACGAGAATCCTGTCCTAGCTCGTTCATAGCGGATTGTACTCGTGTTATTAATTGTATCGTGGAAGATATGAATTTGGATAACCCCAAAGGCCCTGTCCTGTATGTCGCGGACAACTCAGAAATGAGGCATAGTTCCACGGATGGTCACCGGGGCACTGGGACCGATCCGATCCAGATGGAACTCACGTTATTGTACAGTCTATTGTGCTGGACGAGATGGCATATAGCGCTCCTTGTTCTTTTGCTGCATACCATTCTCTCCAGTGGCTGAACTCTATTGTATAGTCCATTGTGCTGGACGGGATGGCATGTAGCGCTCCTTGTACTTTCGCTGTATATCATTACTGCCAGTAACTAATGTCCTTTATGGCTATGCCAGCGACAATTATTCATATAGATAAGTCATCCTCGCATAGCGGCTACCCGCGTGCGAGTCATTACATCGCATCAACTGAACACCTGAATGATCTGGATATAACGACTCTCGTGTTGCATATGATATGCCTTGGTTTTCATTATAAATGCCCCTGAATGTTTATACTTGCCCGTGCTTGATTAATAATATTTGCCTTGGACAAGAAAGGACAAATGGTAAGTTGGTATGTCTCGCCGTGTTTCCTCTCATGTCGCACGACGCACTGCCATACGTGTTAGGCTATTCAAATCTTGCATAAAACTGATCCTAAGGCAACTAGAAAGACAACTTAATAGTTAGTGCACGAAACCTGTATTACGTGTTTGGATTTTTTGAGCGAGCGAGTAGCTTCCCCACCAGTGCATTCAATGTACTGATAATCCACCACTTTGTATGCAGGGTACGGGAGAACCTCGTTCGATACGGATGCTCCTTCGTGCGTGCTAAGGCATGGAGATCACTCTGAAGCAGCGTTGCGTCCGGAACATAAGCACATATACATGACATAATATTGTGAACATCGCCTGATCATCGCCTGTACAATACTTCCACAATTGTAGCCACTTGGCACTCTTTTACTGTTTCAGAGAGAGAGGCTTGAGCGACTTGTAATCTCGGCTATACGTCGCCTGTAACACTTGTTTAAATCAATAAAGAGCTTGCTTTACTTCAGCATGTGTTATTCAATGCTTCCGCTATATTGTCGACTCAGTGAACCTATTACCAAATCGCTATGCGTTTATGACTCCGCTGTACTCGGACAATCTGTGCAACTCTGTGGCTTAGAACTCTTACCGCCAGCCAATGAACCACGGCCTTGCACGGGAGTGTCTCACGCTCGTACGACATCACGCCCGGATGGGTCAAAGCGATCGTTCCACGGGAGCGCTGGGGCGGTGATTCTCGCCTAGCGGGAACGACCGATTTGCCTGCGGAAGATCAGGGCATGACATTACCTCAGTATGTAACATGCTTATGGAGTAATGCTAAATTAAGTTAGGTTCGTAGTATCGATAAATAAGTATTTGTAATTTTATATTCGGATAGTTTATAAAATATTTAATATTTTCCAAATTAAGGAATTAGTTAAGGAATTTTGTACTATATTTTTAATGTGGAACGTAATATCTATTTTAACTATATAGATACATATATTTATATCTGTTATCAATTATATTCTTTGTTTTTATCTATCATACCATATGATACCCATGATCCGAGTACGTACACGTCGCTTGGGAGAGATACCTCCTACTGTTAAGGAGTAAGTGATACCTCCTACTGTTAAGGAGGAAGTGAATGTTAAGAAGGAAGAGGTACCTCCTACTGTTAAGGAGGAAATGATACCTCCTACTGTTAAGGAGTAAGTGAATGTTAAGGAGGAAGAGATACCTCCTACTGTTAAATTGGAAGCGGTTGTTAAGGAGGAAGTGGTGCCTCCTACTGTTGGACATGCAGCAGCTCAGAGGGGGAGTTTCAGTCACCCATTACCTATAGTGGAGGTTGATCACCTATACGTTATTTATGCGAAGTATCTAAGGGCCTGGTTTCTGTCCAAGCGTATTGGATATCCTCGAGATTGAGAAATTGGATAAGACTTATGGTACAACTGTGATACTTTTATTGTGGTTATTGTGTGACTGTGATACTTTTATATTGTGCTTTTTGTGTGACTATGGTACTTTTATTTTGTGTTTATTGTGTGACTGTAATATTTCATATACTTTTGTGATATTTCGTACCCAGAAAATTCAACGGAGGATTGCTCCGGATCTGTCTATTTTTATGAACTATTATAAGTCTGTGTATTTATTTTAATCATATTAAATGTATGTTAATTTACCTGTGTTGAGTGTTCCATCGAAGGGGTCGACGAATCCAAAAAATTCAACGGAGGGTTGCTCCGGGTCTATTTATATAAATTAAAATTTTATAAACTGTAGGAAGATTGGTTTGGAAACCATTTTATATATTTTTTAATAAAAAATTAGCGTCGTTTAGCGTCGTTTAACAATGTTTATATACGTCGCTAAAAATATCGCTAAATACGTCGTTGAATACGTCGCTAAATACGTCGCTGAATGTTGCTAATTTGCTAATATGTCAGTATTTGTCAGGTCAATAAAATGTCGCTAAATGTGTTGCAAAACGTCACTAAACAGAAAATTTTTAGATTAAATGCGTCGCTAAACGTCGCTAAATGTTGTTGAGTCGCTAAACGTCGCTAATAAGAAAAATATTAGCGACCAAATACGTCGCTAGAAAACGTCGCTATATTAAGGTTTTGCGACGTTTTTCCTGTCAGCGACTAGCTTAAATGTGACTTCATTAAAACGTCGCTAATTACGTCGCTAATTTTTTTAACGACATTTTTAGGCCATTTAGCAACATTTCCACGCGTCGCTAATTTGAATTATTCTGGTAGTGGATAACCCGATGGGCCCAACCCAACCCGAGTCCAACCGGATCCTCCGGACTTCGTCTTGGACTATATATGTTAAACCCGAGGTCGGGTCGGGCTTGGGTTCAGACTAGGCTTATGATTTATCGGGTTAGATCGGAATTGATCGCAAACCCAGGTCAACCCGTCCGAGTTGCACCCCTATATAGCAGTAAAATTCATGAGAAAGTCCATCATATGTCCCCATGAAAGTAAGATACAGAGACATATTTCTGAGTGAAAATATTTGTAAGAAGTATTTATTTCACCAATTTTTTTTTATTTTTTTAAGAATTTCCATATTTAGTTGGAACACCTGTAAGGAGTACTCTCAACTAAAATGTTAGTGCTTGAGGACCATGATAGTAAATACAAATAAATGTCAGATAACTATGAAGCTGTCTATTTTTGCACCCCAAAAAGGAACAAGAATAATTGAATGGTTCAACCTTTTAGAACTTTTACAAAATTAAGTGCATATATTAAAATAAAAAATAAAAGTTCCTGAGAAGCAAGAAATGCATGTAATACATTATCCTGATAGCTTTGGTGATCTCATGCTTAAGAAACCATGATTGGTAAAACTCAGTACCAGGACGCAATAGCTCCAACCACAATTTTCCATGATTGGCAAAACTCAAACAGACTTGCAAGCCCCACTTGGCTAGCGGCAGTTATCTGTCCATAGGAAGCCAAACTTGTGAATTTGTTCTCGTTGTTTATATATTTGCTCGAGGGGTTAAACAAGTGCAACATCCGGAACGTTTTCCTCCAAACACCTTAGGTTCGAACCTTACCATTCTATATTTCCTTCAGACACTATAGTTTGTAGAATAGAGTGAAGTTAAATAGAATTATTATTATTAAAAAAAAATTTAGATGAGTTAAATAGAATTCGTGATCTATCTATCCCATTCAACTTGCATTAGCGAATGCATTGGTAGGGTAATTAAGAATTTGTTACAATTAAGCTACCGTAGATTTATGTATTATATATACTTAGCATACTTTTAAAATCCAGAACCAAACCATCCAAACTGAACCCCTTACCATTCTATTTTTCTTTCAGACACTGTATTTTTAAAATTCTAAAGAAAGAGAAGACATACGAATTAGGTATGGCTCTGTTCACGAAAGTAGTGCATGGTTTTTATCTGTCTAGTAATGAGTAGGAAAAAAATTATGGTAACAGAAGAAAGCAAATAAAAAAAAGGAATAATGAAAAAGTATAAAAGAAGACATTAACAGCAGGGGGCGATTCCAGGTAAGCGGACTCACCCCAAAAAAAATTTATTTTTATTTTTTTCATATAAATTTTTTCTTTTGATTTTTTTTAGGAGTTAATCTCTATATAGTCCATCCGAATGTAAGAAAAATTGGTAAAATTGATTAGACACGGGCGAAGCTGTTGGTGGGCTGAGGTGGGCTCCAGGTCACTCTCAGTCCAGCAGCAAATTTTTGTAGGTCCTTTTTTTTGTTTTTGACAATTTTTTAAATCATTTTTCTCTTTTTAAGAATTTTGTTTTAATTTTATTTTTATTTGAATTTTTCATTGTAATTGTAACTGGTTAGATTGCACTATAATACATATTTTTTTAAGAATTTTTGTAATTATGTCAGACTGATTATTTTTTTTATGCTTATAAAGACAATGAAAATCGTTGTATTTTTTTCACTAGTCCTTAGCGTATTAGGTGACTCAATCAACATGGACGCCAGCAAGTTATCTGACCTCCCCTCGCCTTCGCGCCCCTCGTTATAGACGACTACATCAATTTTAAGTGCAGTGGTTGGAATCGCCGGCCTCATTGCCACAATTTTTGGATTATGCTACAATTGTTGGGTGAGAAGACATCCAATTGTGCCTGCTCAAGCACCAACGACGGCGACCGAGAAAGCAGCTACTGTCGAGGAGACCACTGAAGAGACGTCGACTGGCACTGAGACTGTGGCTGCCTCTCCAGCTGTCGTTGCTGCTCCTACAACATTGTTGATTAGGATTTCACTTGAACATTAAGCGACCACTTGGATTGTAATGACGTCTTATTGCTGAGAAATAATATTGCAAGTAAAATAATTAGTCCACACATTATATGTTTAGCAATGCATATGAATGGTAAATTAAGGCTTGGTTTGGGATTGCTGCTGCTTTTGAAAAACTGGCAACATATATTATGAAAATTTGTATCCATAATAATTAGAAACTTTGGCACTCGGTACATACTTGATAAGTTGTAAAAAAAAAAAACATGAGGCCAGTTGATGCTTAATTTTCTCCCAGTTCTCCATTGTCGCATTTTAGCTGTTCAGTATAGCACTTTTGTCAGAATTATAAGCTATGAACCAGGAAAATAAGAAACATAAAAGGAAATGGCTGAAGCATAACACAAAGTTTCAACAATCTAGTTATGGAATTAAATTTGACCTCTTTTCTTTCAATTAATGCGACGTCTTGCTTTCATCTTCTTTCCATTTTCCCATTCCAAAATGTGGAGTCCAGCTTTCATGCCTGAATTATGCATTAAAGGATCAAACTAAGCACTTCTATAGGTTGCCATGACACCATGCATCTAAGGATATAGATAGAAAATGATATTATCTATAGAGCTCACTAAGTATTATCATACCATGCACTTTTTGAGCTTTTCATTATACATCTATATATGTTGCATGGACATAAGTACGAAATAGCATGATACATGTAGTGGCATGAACATGTGAACAGATTTCCAGATAAATACGTTTTTCTACCAGAAAAAAAAACTTATGTTTTAAAGTTTTAAAAATAAACTCTATATTGCTGGATACTATGTTAGAAATATCAAAATTTTAATCAAATTTTAGGAATATAAATTTTTTGACTATGTATTTCGTGTACTCAAAAACCAAGGTAATCAAAGGCGCAAGGCGCACTCTAGGCACAAAGGGTCCAAATCGTCCGAGGCGCAAGGCACACTTAAGACGCACGTCCGAGTGACGCGAGCCACAATATATATATATATATATATATATATATATATATATATATATATATATATATATATATATATATATATATATATACATCGGGTTTCTACATTGATAAACATGTGTGCTTCAAATTTTTCCATGTCTAGATTGTAATCACTTTGAATTGAGTGAGTGAGAGAGAAAACAGTAAAAAAAGGAACAACAGTTCAAAAAAGTTTAAAAACAATACAACTGTTCAAAAATAGTCTAAACATGTTATTTTATTTACAAGATTTTCAAGACACACCTTAGTTATTCCAAGGCGCTCGAAAAAGACGCGCCTTAGGTACGCCTTAAGAATTGCGTTCCGCGTGGAGTGCCATGAGGCGCTGCCCCTGCGCCTAGGAGCAAGGTGCGTCTTAGGCGCGCCTGAGACGCGACTTTGACTATACTGCCAAAAACAACTAAAATAATAGGCCGGAGTTCATTGACCTGGCCTTATCAATTTCTAGAAGACTAGAAATACAAAATTCTTGACTATGTGTTTAATTCGCGTACCCACACCTCAACAATGATAACTGCTGCTATTAATACATGTATATTATTAAAAGTGGGTTGCCTAGACACCCATCAACTCCAATGTACCCCATTGAACTTCGAGAACTGATACAAATCAATATCATTAGCTCATACACACACTTAGATACCATACTCTGTAATGCACATTATCACACACACTAATGCAGTCATAGGATCAATGCTACTATGGTTTCATAACTTACCCCCCCCCCCACTTGAGATATCATTCCTTAAACTCAGTGTTGCTTCTGATCAGTGAGCATGGCATTGATACTCGACCAATATTTACTTCAAAACTGCTAAATAGCAGACAGTGTACACAGTGCACTGCCTCACTGAACCCCTTGCTCACTCTCGAGTATCCACACACACGATCACTCACTCTCTACTTCAACCAAGGTTCTCTAAATATCCTTATACTACTCTGGCCTTATCCTACTACACTGTGCAGTATCAGTCCACCAAATTAACAACTTCTCACTCGATACCTATCCAAGCACATACACTTGCACCTCATTACAGTCCAACTCAACTGCAGGGAATACCTCCTTCTATTCTTCCTCCATTCTCGAGCACTGCAATATTTGTTGTTGTTGCTTGGATGCAATTACAACTAGAGGCAGTGCACTCACCCATCCTCCCTGTTTCCAGGAACCACACCACTCACCCTTAGCACTATGGTACAACCCCTCATCTCTGCAAACCGAGACCAAATCTGAACCATGGTCTACACCACTCCTATTTACCAGCACTGAAATCCCCATCTTCCTAACACAACACACATACAAATATATATATATATATATATATATATATATATATATATATATATATATATATATATATATATATATATATATATTATTTATTTTTTTATTATTAACAGATATGTGTCATTAACTGAAATCCATGATTTTTTGTGATAGTGAACTAGAGGCCACTTGATCAGCAGGAATGACACTCATAGGCAACTATGACTAAACGTAGCTAAATGATAGTGAACTAGAGGCCAACTCACGTGTTTGTTAACAATGTAAAATGTCTTAAAAGATATTTCACTATCTCACCAATGTAATATACTTCAACCTCATATTTACCAGCTTCTATTTACCATTATCTCACCAATGTAATATACTTCAACCTCACAACATTATCTTAAAAAATATTTCACTAGCACTATCAAATGCACTGTTGAACCCATACATTACACAATCCCATTTCCCCCTGTTCATTAACAATATAAAATGTCTAAATTGCAACAAGAAAACACTATCTATGAGTACAATAACATGAACATATGACAACTGAAATTACACCTGTAGAATTTCTTAATTACATGAAAGTTTTAAAAATATAATTTTTCACAACAAGAAAGAAGTATATCATATAACTTATATATTTTGTTCAGAAACATGAATATTAGTAGCACAAGAAAACTATGAAGCACAAAATGGTCCATCAAACACAAAGTTCACCATACAAGCAAACTTAGCAAAACTAATAGAAGCCAGAACCATTAGGCAGTGAGCAGTACAAGTCCCCATGTAGTTGGACTACACCTAAGCAACCATCCATGAGTTATGTACGACTTCCTATTAACTACAAATTTTCACCAATGATGCACATTTTTATCAAGTCCTTGGCTACCTCAGTATGTAACATGCTTATGGAGTAATGCTAAATTAAGTTGGGTTCGCAGTATCGATAAATAAGTATTTGAAATTTTATATTCGGATAGTTTATAAAATATTTAATATTTTCCAAATTAAGGAATCAGTTAAGGAATTTTGTACTGTATTTTTAATGTGGAATGTAATATTTATTTTAACTATATGGATACATATATTTATATCTGTTATCAATTATATTCTTTGTTTCCATCTATCTTACCAGATGACACCCATGACCCGAGCACGTACACGTCGCTTGGGAGAGACACCTCCTACTGTTAAGGAGTAAGTGATACCTCCTACGGTTAAGGAGGAAGTGAATGTTAAGGAGGAAGAGGCACCTCCTACTGTTAAGGAGGAAATGATACCTCATACTGTTAAGGAGTAAGTGAATGTTAAGGCGAAAGAGATACCTCCTACTGTTAAATTGGAAGCGGTTGTTAAGGAGGAAGTGACAACTTCTACTGTTAAGGAGGAAGTGGTGCCTCCTACTGTTGGACATGCACCAGCTCAGAGGGGGAGTTCCAGTCACTCATTACCTATAGTGGAGGTTGATCACCATTATGTTATTTATACGAAGCATCTAAGGGACTGGTTTCTGTCCAAGCGTATTGGATATCCTCGAGATTGAGAAATTGGATAAGACTTATGGTACAACTGTGATACTTTTATTGTGGATATTGTGATTTTATGCTTTTTGTGTGACTATGGTACTTTTATTTTGTGTTTATTGTGTGACTGTAATATTTCATATACTTTTGCGATATTTCGTACCCAGAAAATTCAACGGAGGATTGCTCCGGATCTGTCTATTTTTATGAACTATTATTAGTCTGTGTATTTATTTTAATCATATTAAATGTATGTTAATTTACCTGTGTTGAGTGTTCCATCGAAGGGGTCGGCGAATCCAGAAAATTTAACGGAGGGTTGCTCCGGGTTTATTTATATAAATTAAAAATTTATAAACTGCAGGAATATTGGTTTGGAAACCATTTTACATTTTTTTAATAAAAATTTAGCACCGTTTACGTCGCTAAATACGTCGTTGAATGTTGCTAATTTGCTAACATGTCAGTATTTGCCAGGTCAATAAAATGTCGCTAAATGTGTTGCAAAACGTCACTAAACAGAAAATTTTTAGCTTAAATGCGTCGCTAAACGTCGCCAAATGTTGTTGAGTCGCTAAACGTCGCTAATAAGAAAAATATTATCGACCAAATACGTCACTAGAAAACGTCGCTATATTGACGTTTTGCGACATTTTTTCTGTCAGCGACTAGCTTAAATGCGACTTCATTAAAACGTCGCTAATTACATCGCTAATTTTTTTAGCGACGTTTTTAGGCCATTTAGCGACGTTTCCACGCGTCGCTAATTTGAATTATTCTGGTAGTGGATAACCCGATGGGCCCAACCCAAACCGAGTCCAACTCGATCCTCAGGACTTCGTCTTGGACTATATATGTTAAACCCGAGGTCGGGTCGGGCTTGGGTTCAGACTAGGCTTATGATTTATCGGATTGGATCGGAATTGATCTCAAATCCTGCTCAACCCGTCCTAGTTGCACCCCTATGTAGCAGTGAAATTCATGAGAAAGTCCATCATATGTCCCCATGAAAGTAAGATACAGAGACACATTTCTGAGTGAAAATATTTGTAAGAAGTATTTATTTCACCAAATTTTTTATAATTTTTTTAAGAATTTCCATATTTAGTTGGAACACCTGCAAGGAGTACTCTCAACTAAAATATTAGTGCTTGAGGACCATGATAGTAAATACAAATAAATGTCAGATAACTATGAACCTGTCTATTTTTGCACCCCAAAAAGGAACAAGAATATGCGAATGGTTCAACCTTTTAGAACTTTTACAAAATTAAATGCATATATTAAAATGAAAAATAAAAGTTCCTGAGAAGCAAGAAATGCATGTAATACATTATCCTGATAGCTTTGGTGATCTCATGCTTAAGAAACCATGATTGGTAAAACTCAGTACCAGGACGCAATAGCTCCAACCACAATTTTCCATGATTGGCAAAACTCAAACAGACTTGCAAGCCCCACTTGGCTAGCGACAGTTATCTGTCCATAGCAAGCCCAGCTTGAGAATTTGTTCTCGTTGTTTATATATCTGCTCGAGGGGTTAAACAAGTGTAACGTCCGGAACGTTTTCCTCCAAACACCTTAGGTTCGAACCTTACCATTCTATATTTCCTTCAGACACTGTAGTTTATAGAATAGAGTGTAGTTAAATAGAATTATTATTATTAAAAAAAAAATTAGATGAGTTAAATAGAATTCGTGATCTATCTATCCCATTCAACTTGCATTAGCGAACGCATTGGTAGGGTAATTAAGAATTTGTTACAATTAAGCTACCGTAGATTTATGTATTATATATACTTAGCATACTTTTAAAATCCTGAACCAAACCATCCAAACTGAAACCCTTACCATTCTATTTTTTCATTTCAGACACTGTATTTTTAAAATTCTACAGAAAGAGAAGACATACGAATTAGGTATGGCTCTATTCACGAAAGTAGTGCATGGTTTTTATCTGTCTAGTAATGGTTAGAAAAAGAAGTATGGTAACAGAAGAAAGCAAATAAAAAAAAAGAATAATGAAAAAGTAGAAAAGAAGACATTAGCAGCATGGGGCGATTCCAGGTAAGCGGCCTCACCCCAAAAAAAATTTATTTTTATTTTTTTCATATGAATTTTTTCTTTTAATTTTTTTAGGAGTTAATCTCTATATAGTCCATCCGAATGTAAGAAAAATTGGTAAAATTGATTAGAAACGGGCGGAGCTGTTGGTGGGCTGAGGTGGGCTCCAACTCACTCTCAGTCCGGCAGCAAATTTTTGTAGGTCCTTTTTTTTGTTTTTAAAAAAAAATTTAAATCATTTTTCTCTTTTTAAGAATTTTGTTTTTATTTTATTTTTATTTGAATTTTTTATTGTAATTTTAACTGGTTAGATTGCACTATAATACACATTTTTTTAAGATTTTTTTGTAATTATGTCAGATTGATTAATTTTTTTATGCTTCTAAGGACAATGAAGATCGTTGTATTTTTTTCACTAGTCCTTAGCGTAGTAGGTGACTCAATCAACATGGACGCCAGCAAGTTATCTGACCTCCCCTCGCCTTCGCGCCCCTCGGTATGGACGACTACATCAATTTTAAGTGCAGTGGTTGGAATCGCCGGCCTCATTGCCACATTTTTTGGATTATGCTAGAATTGTTGGGTGAGAAGACATCCAATTGCGCCTGCTCAAGCACTAACAACGGCGACCGAGAAAGCAGCTGCTGCCGAGGAGACCACTGAAGAGACGTCGACTGGCACTGAGACTGTGGCTGCCTCTCCAGCTGTCACTACAAGAAAAATCGGGTTTAGCGACGTCAAAAGAAACATCGCTAATTTTATATAAATTAGCGACTCATTATTAAAACGTCGCTAGACGTCACTAAATGGGGACATTTAGCGACGTTTAGCGACTTTTAATAAGAATTTAAAAGATGAGTCGCTATAAGTTCAATTAAGGTCGCTAAACGTCGCAAATATGTCTAATTTAACGACGTTTAGCGACGTATTTAGCGACGTTTATATTAAAAATATTTAGCAACGTATTTAGTGACGTATTTGACGTCGCTAAATCTTATTTTAGCGACGTTGTTATATGATGTCGCTAAACGTCGCAAAATTTTGGTTAATTAGGGCTCAGTTTTCTTTTTACCCATCTGTCAAAAAATTTGAAAACTTTCGATTCCCCCCCCCTCTCCTGCGACCGACGATCCCCCCCCTCTCTGGCGACCGGCTCTCCACGGCTGCGGCTACTCCGGCATCCCCCTCCTCCTCCTCCTCGAGCTCTAGGTAAACCCTAACTCTCTCTCTCTCTTTCTCTCTCTCTCTCTCTCTCTCTCTCTCACTCACAGGACACACACACACCGACACAACACACACTTGACAGACACGACACACACACACAGACCCTAGCTGACACACCCAACACACACACACAGACACACACACACACACTCACACAGACACAGACACAGACATATACATGACACACACACACACACTGACACAAACACTGATCAGGACCTAGGGTTAGGGTTAGCTTTTTTGACCTGGGGTTAGGGTTAGGGTTTTTCTCTTATACATCTATTTTATGTATGCATTCAGATAATAATGGAGGGGAAGCAAATGTTGTAGAGTGTTCAGACATTGGTTTAAGTGTATCAGTTTAGGCTAACCAGTATAACTTGGCATTAAGTATAGATGGAGATCAGGTTCTGACCTTTGGTAGCAGTACCTGATACTGTGGGTACACAAGAGTGCAAACTTTAGAGGGGGACTTGTACATGTTGTGCAGACCTCACAAGTAGTAGTAGTAGTAGTAGTAGTAGTAGTAGTAGTAGTAGTAGTGATTCTGTTGTTGTTTGGGCAGCTGTATCAGTACAAGAATCTGCTTGCTGGGTTGATGGTGGGTTTAGATATCAGTCATTGACAAAGGGAAGTTGGTATTAATTGTACAGGCAATTGTAGGGGGGAGTCCCTCACTGCAGTTGTAGACTGCACCTATTGCAGTAGCCTGCTAAACCCTGTAGTTGGGTGTACAACAACTGATGGTTGTAGTTCTGCAGCAACAGTAGCAGATTGGTGGTTAAGGTTGGTGGTTAAGCATTATTTGAGAATTTGTATCAGGTTTAAGGGGTGTTGGAGTACTTAATAAGTATGGGTCATAGGACTGATCTCAGGATTAAAACCAGAGTGTATATATAGTACCTTGTATCAGTTTATACGTTGTTATGCATATCAGATCAAACCCTCGGATAGTAGTAATGTTAAACTTTTTAATAAAGTAGTAGGTTGCTCTAAGGTAAGGGTGATATTGGTGTGTATAAGTTCTTTGAGTTGGTGACTGTGTTGGATACACAAACTGGTGTATCAGCGAATAGCTGATTGGTATCAGTTAGCTATTGTTAATTAGTATATATATATACTAATTAGTATATATATAGCCAAGTATCAGAGGTTACAGACTTAGTTAGGGTCTGCAGGCATGTGTTTGGGTTAAGGTATAGCCAAGTATCGGGTAGGTGTTCACAGGTCACTTGTTGCATGCCAATACAGCCCTTAACTGATACTGTGGTATCAGGGATTTAATTGGCAAGAGTGATCAGTGCAGTGCAGTTCAATTAGAGCACAACAATGCTGTGAACTGATATTGTAGTATCAGGGAGGAGTGACTACTATGGGTTGTAGTCCAGTGAGCAAGTATAAGATGTGAGTTGGGGTAAGGTAGGATATTAGTTAAGTTATACAAGTAGTATTTAGTATAGCTAATATTAACTAGTATACTTAGTAATAACTAGTATTAGCTAGGCATTAACTAGTATAAACTATAATTCCTTAGTACGACCTAGAAGACATAGTGTAGCAAGGTATTAACCTAGTATTGACTAGTATAAACTAGTATGGATCTAGAAGTGGCTTAGAAACATTATCATGAACTAGTTAACCCTGTTTATCATTTCAAAACACTCATTAACATTTATATTCCATATCTAGGTCTCTTGGACTTTGATGAATGAAAGTATGTATTATATCAGTTATGAAATGAAAGTATTGCTTATTTTAGACTTTGATAAATGAAAGTATGTATTATATCATTTATGATTTTTATAGTACGGTTAAGTTATGAAGTTAGGTGATAAACCACTGTATGTAATAATTTATATGATACATACTGTCATTTTTGCAGAAGTATCTAGAAATAGATATGAATTACTATCTGCGTCATCGTTCGTGGATGTACAACCGTTATCCTGATGACATGTGCGGTGTGCGGAATGAATTTATTGAGGGTATACAGCAGTTCCTGCAGTTCGCCAAGGCGTTCCCTCAGTACATGGACGGTACCAAAATTAAGTGTCCGTGTGAGAGATATCGCAACAGGAAATATCATCCAGAAGTGGAAGTTACATATCATTTATACTCGACGGGCTTCATGCCGAATTACTATCAGTGGATCGCGCACGGAGAACTTGTATCTCTAGCATCAGAGTCGAAGCCCTATGTGGAGCCGTATATGGATGTCCACGACCACGATGCTTACGACGACGGGTTGGTGAACATGGTTTATGATACGGCGGGGCCTACTTTCAATCCGGACAATAATGATGCGACGGGACCTAGTTTTAATCCGGACAATTATGATGCAGCTGAGGAGGCACAGAATGCCGATGCTGCAAAGTTTATGGAGTTGCTGGAGAATGCAAGGACTCCACTATATCCTGGTTGTGAGGATCATTCACCATTGGAGGTGGTTACAAGATTATTGAGCATCAAATCTGATTTTAATATGTCGCAAGAATGTTATAATCGACTGCTCGATTTGATTATAGAGATCTTGCCCGAGGGCGCAAAGTTGCCTAAAGACTTCTATCGATCTAAGAGGATGGTGAGATTGCTTTGGATGGGATACGAGAAAATTGATGCATGTCACAACGGGTGCATGTTGTACTACAAAGACGACAAGGATGAAGATGCGTGCAGATTCTGTGGTGTTGATCGCTACAAGGCCAGTGTTAGAGGAAATTCTGTCGGTGCAAGAAAGCCTACCAATTCGATGCACTACTTGCCTTTGACGCCGCGGTTGCAGCGGTTGTTTATGGTTAAGGAGACTGCAGAAAACATGAGTTGGCACAGGCGAAAACAGATCGAAGGAGTATTGGATCATCCATCCGATGGAGAAGCATGAAAGCACTTTGATCGAGAGTATCCACATTTTGCCGAGGAAGTGCGTAATGTCAGATTGGGGCTCTCCTCTGACGGTTTTACCCTATTCGGACTTTCGGGCTCCCAGTATTCGTGTTGGCCTGTGATCGTCACTCCGTACAATCTACCGCCTTGGATGTGCATGAAGACTCCGTATATGTTCCTAACCATTATTATCCCGGGTCCGAACAATCCGAAGAGGAACATCGATGTGTATTTACAGCCTTTGATAGATGAGTTGAATCATCTGTGGGAAGTAGGTGCCAAAATGTACGATGTTTCTAGAAAGCAGAATTCTCAGATTAGGGCAGCACTTATGTGGACCATCAACGACTTTCTGGCCTATAGAATATTATTGGGATGGAGCACCCATGGTCGTCTCTCATGTCCGTATTGCATGGACCGTACTAAGGCTTTCCGTTTGAAATACGGAGGCAAACCGTGCTTCTTCTATTGTCATCGATAATTTTTGCCGAAGGATCATCCGTACCGGAGGAACCGGAATGCTTTTCGTGTTGACACGGAGGCCTGTAGAATGTAACTATATTTTGACTGTAGAATGTAGATCAAGGTTGGAAAATTGATAAAGTAGATGTACTATTTTAACGAATATATGTATTATATTTTGACTGTATAATGCTTTGATATATGCATCATATTTCGACTGTAGAATATAGTATATATTTGTGTTTCTCTATATTCATCATATGTTGTTATCAGATATGACAGGACGACGCGGAGGATTCGGCAGGTCCCGAGGTAGACAGAGTGCTCCTCCGGTACTGCCTACTGTTGGTTCCGGATCATCGTCGCCCAGTACTCCAGTATATCGATCACACACATCTCCGACTGTTGGGACGAGTAGTTCCAGGCGTGATAGTACACCCTTGTCCAGCGTTCCTCTTGCTGACGGAACCATGGGGACAGATGAGCATGTCGAGGAGGTCATGCCCACGTTGTCCCAGCATCAGCAAGATCCTCCATGCGCACCTCCGGAGGAGACGAGGACAGAGATTTGGGCTGACGGTACAAAGTAAGTCAATTAGATGGTTTAGTATAATATATATCGTGTATTTCTTTATTCATCGTATGTTGACTTTTTCAGTATTCTAAATTATTATCTCTGTATAGATATTATCCATCGTCGGTTCAGAGACGCCTGGGCCAATTTCTGAGGAACAACTACGGTGGCCCTTGGATCAACTACTCTGAGGCTCCGGAGGAAAGGAAGGCATTCTGGTTTACGCACTTCCAAGTAAAAGTATATTAAATAAATCCTCTAATTTATGCATATTATATAACTTATATGTGATGCTAACTTAATAAATTATTTATTGTAGCAAACGTATTTTTATCCTCCGCACCGGGCCGAGTTGATCGAGCAGCTCTTTCTTACCGTTGCCGCCAAGCTTATCCGAGATGCTCTGGATGACCAGAAGGCTCGTGATCGTGCTGGAAAACCGATCCAAGGTTGGATCACGCCTGAGCAGTGGACTGCGATGAGGGCTAGATTCGACAATCCGAGCTACAAGGAAAGGTCTGATAAGGCCAAGGCGGCTAGGCGGAATGCTGCCAAGTGGTGTGGTGGCTCGATTCCGATGACGGAATATTTTCATCGTTTGGTATATTTTTTCTTTTAAAATATATTATTTTAATGTAAGTACCATAAAATGGTACTTGAAAAAAATGTTTAAGTTTAGTAATAAATAATATATTTTTAACAGGTACAGAGGGGTGAGGATGCAAACATGGTGACCGTCTTCTTGGCCACCCATCGCAAGGACAGAAATCTCATTAATGAGAGGGCCTCGCAGACCTATGTAAGTATTACTTTACTTTGTGTTAATTTTAATATAACTTAGGCAATTATTGAGTTTCTAAACCTTTCTAGGCCGAGTATCTTAGGATGCGTGAGCGGGCGACTGCTAGTGCACCTACAGCTGGAGAGGCTGGTACTTCGTCGCAGCCTGCTCCAGCTCCGTCGGCAGACGACCTGTGGGTGACCGCAGCTGGTGGTCTCCAGAGGGGTACGTACTACGGTACGGGCTCCTATGGCACCCTGGTTGCGACGCAGTTATCTAGGGCCTCCCCGACAGTTGCGCATTCCACACAGCCCTCACAGTCGCAGCCCTCGCAGTCGTCAGCCAGAGTCCAGGAGGCCGTTGACCGTCAGATTGCCTCTCTCCGTGATGAGTTGCTGCGAAGGATGGAGGAGCAGCCCCGGTCCCAGCCGCATGTGGATGATCCGATGCCCATTGCACGATTCGATATACTTGACCGCAGCATGATGGAGCTCCGGGATTTGACAAATGAAATTAGAGCCTCCAATGACCGCAACATCATGGAGCTGCAAGCGTCACAACTATTGATGGACGAGAGGCTGACGATGATGCAGGATTCAATGGTTCATAGCAGTTCGAGGCTGTTATCTACCATGGATTCTTACAACCAGCGACTCGCAGACTTGGAGCGGACACGGCCTCCTGGTGCGCCTACATCGACACAGACTCCACCGACGTCACTGTCTTCTCCATCGACATCGGTGTCGATTCCACGGGACGAGTATGAGCAGTTCTTATCCTTCAAGCGCTCCGGTGGTCAGCCTCCTGCAGATCCGTAGTAGTATAGCTAGTTATTGGATATTTTTTTATTATTATTTAGGATGGGATTGTATGGATATAAATTTGCCATATTCTTTACGATGAGATTTGCTGGATGCTTTCTCCCTTGGTGCTGCTACTGTGTCCTTTATTCAATTATTTCTATACTTGGCCTGTATTTACCCAATGTACTAGAATTTTCTCCCTTGGTGCTATTATTGTGTCCTTTATTCAATTATTTCTACTACCATCATATACCTGATAATGAACCCAAGGGGGTTGGCAAACCCAGAAAAGCAATTCAGTAATATTTTATTTTATTTTTTTGAAAATTAACGACGTTTTTAGCGACGTTTAGTGACGTTCGTTTACGTCGCTAACTACGTCGCTAATTAGTGATGTTGTTACACGTTGCTAAATACGTCGCTAACAAAGTCGCTAAAATCGTCGATGTACGTCGCAAACTGCTGACATGGCTAGTTAGCGACGTTCTTTTACGTCGCTAATCAGCGATGCTGTTACACGTCGCTAAATATGTTGCTAACGAAGTCGCTAAAATCGTCGCTATACGTCGCAAACTGCTGACATGGCAGTATTGCCAGGTCATTAAAGACGACGATGTAACGTCGCTATATAAGTCGCTAATTAGCGACGTTTAGCGACTTTATTAAATATCGCTAATTAGTGATGCTGAGTCGCTAAACATCGCTAAATTTAGCGACACATTAAAGTCGCTAAAAAACGTCGGCATAGCGACATTTAGCGACGTTTTTTTGTTTTAGCGACTTAATTTTTTTTGACTTCTTTAAAACGTCGCTAATTACGTCGCTAAACGTAATTAGCGATATTTTTTTGGTCATTTAGCGACGTTTTTAGACGTCGCTAATTTGACTTTTTTTGGTAGTGTGTCGTTGCTGCTCCTCCAACATTGCTGATTAGGATTTCACTTGAACATTGAGCGACCACTTTGATTGTAATGACGTCTTATTGCTGAGAAATAATATTGCAAGTAAAATAATTGATCCACACATTATATGTTTAGCAAAACATAGGAATGGTAAACTAAGGCTTGGTTTGGGATTGCTGCTGCTTTTGAAAAACTGGCAACATACATTATGAAAATTAGTATCCATATTCAAACATGATAATTAGTATCCATAATAATTAAAAACTTTGGCACTCGGTCCATACTTGATAAGTTGTAAAAAAAAAACATGAGACCAGATGATGCTTAATTTCTTGCCAGTTCTCCATTGTCGCATTTTAGCTGTTCAGCACAGCACTTTTGTCATAATTATAAGCTATGAACCAGGAAAATAAGAAACATAAAAGGAAATGGTTGAAGCATAACACAAAGTTTCAACAATCTAGTTATAGAATTAAATTTGACCTCTTTTCTTTCAATTAATGCGACGTCTTGCTTTCATCTTCTTTCCATTTTCCCATTCCAAAATGTGGAGTCCAGCTTTCATGCCTGAATTATGCATTAAAGGATCAAACTAAGCACTTCTATAAGTTGCCATGACACCATGCATCTAAGGATATAGATAGAAAATGATATTATCTATTGAGCTCACTAAGTATTATCATACCATGCATCTTTTGAGCTTTTCATTATACATCTATATATGTTGCATGGACATAAGTACAAAATAGCATGATACATGTAGTGGCATGAACATGTGAACAGATTTCCAGATAAATACGTTTTTCTACCAGAAAAAAAACTTACGTTTCAAAGTTTTAAAAATAAACTCTATATTGCTAGATACTATGTTAGAAATATCAAAAATTTAATCAAATTTTAGGAATATAAAATTTTTGACTATGTATTCCATGTACCCAAAAACCAAGGTAATCAAAGGCGCAAGGCGCACTCTAGGCACAAAGGGTCCAAATCGTCCGAGGCGCAAGGCACACTTAAGACGCACGTCCGAGTGACACGAGGCACAATGTATATATATATATATATATATATATATATATATATATATATATATATATATATATATATATATATATATATATATATATATATCGGGTTTCTACATTGATAAACATGTATGCTTCAAATTTTTCCATGTCTAGATTATAATCACTTTGAATTTAGTGAGTGAGAGAGAAAACAGTAAAAAAAGGAACAACAGTTCAAAAAAGTATAAAAACAGTACAACTGTTTAAAAAATAGTCTAAACATGTTATTTTATTTACAAGATTTTCAAGACGCACCTTAGCTATTCCAAGGCGCTCGAAAAAGGCGCGCCTTAGGTGCGCCTTATGAATTGCGTCCCGCGTGGAGTGACATGAGGCGCTGCCCCTGCGCCTAGGAGCAAGGTGCGTCTTAGGCGCGCCTGAGACGCGACTTTGACTACACTGCCAAAAACAACTAAAATAATAGGCCGGAGTTCATTGACCTGGCCTTATCAATTTCTAGAAGACTAGAAATGCAAAATTCTTGACTATGTGTTTAATCCGTGTACCCACACGTCAATAATGATAATTGTTGCTATTAATACATGTATATTATTAACAGTGGGTTGCCTAGACACCCAGCAACTCCAATGTACCCCATTGAACTTCGAGAACTGATACAAATTAGTATCATCAGCTCATACACACACTTAGATACCATACTCTGTATTGCACATTATCACACACACTAATGCAGTCATAGGATCAATGCTACTATGGTTTCATAACTTACCCCCCCCCCCCCCCACTTGAGATATCATTCCTTAAATTCAGTGCTGCTACTGCTGCTTCTGATCAGTAAGCATGGCATTGATACTCGACCAATATTCACTTCAAAACTGTTAAATAGCAGACAGTGTACACAGTGCACTGCCTCACTGAGCCCCTTGCTCACTCTCGAGTATCCACACACACGATCACTCACTCTCTACTTCAACCAAGGTTCTCTAAATATCCTTCATACTACTCTGGCCTTACCCTACTACACTATGCAGTATCAGTCCACCAAATTAGCAACTTCTCAATCGATACCTATCCAAGCACATACACTTGCACCTCATTACAGTCCAACTCAACTGCAGGGAATACCTCCTTCTATTCTTCCTCCATTCTCGAGCACTGCAATATCTATTGATGTTGCTTGGTTACAATTGCAACTAGAGGCAGTGCACTCACCCATCCTCCCTGTTTCCAGGAACCACACCACGCATCCTTAGCACTATGGTACAACCCCTCATCTCTGCAAACCGAGCCCCAAATATGAACCATGGTCTACACCACTCCTATTTACCAGCACTGAAATCCCCCTCTTCCTAACACAACACACATACAAATATATATATATATATATATATATATATATATATATATATATATATATATATATATATATATATATATATATATATATATATATATATATATATATATATATATATATATATATATATATATATTATTATTATTATTATTATTATTATTATTATTATTATTATTATTATTATTATTATTATTATTATTAACAGATATGTATCATTAACTGAAATCCATGATTTTTTGTGATAGTGAACTAGAGGCCACTTGATCAGTCAGGAATGACAGTCATAGGCAACTATGACAAAACATAGCTAAATGATAGTGAACTAGAGGCCAACTCACGTGTTTGTTAACAATGTAAAATGTCTTAAAAGATATTTCACTATCTCACCAATGTAATATACTTCAACCTCATATTTACCAGCTTCTATTTACCATTATCTCACCAATGTAATATACTTCAACCTCACAACATTATCTTAAAAAATATTTCACTAGCACTATCAAATGCACTGTTGAACACATACATTACACAATCCCATTTCCCCTGTTCATTAACAATGTAAAATATCTAAATTGCAACAACAAAACACTATATGTGAGTACAATAACATGAACATATGACAACTGAAATTACACCTGTAGAATTCCTTAATTACATGAAAGTTTTAAAAATATAATTTTTCACAACAAGAAAGAAGTATATCATATAACTTATATATTTTGTTCAGAAAAATGAATATTAGTAGCACAAGAAAAATATGGAGCACAAAATGGTCCATCAGACACAAAGTTCACCATACAAGCAAACTTAGCAAAACCTATAGAAGCCAGAACCATTAGGCAGTGAGCAGTACAAGTCCCCATGTAGTTGGACTACACCTAAGCAACCATCCATGAGTTATGTACTACTTCCTATTAACTATAAATTTTCACCAATGATGCACATTTTTATCAAGCCCTTGGCTACCTCAGCATGTAACATGCTTATGGAGTAATGCTAAATTAAGCTGGGTTTGCAGTATCGATAAATAAGTATTTATAATTTTATATTCAGATAGTTTATAAAATATTTAATATTTTCCAAATTAAGGAATTAGTTAAGGAATTTTGTACTGTATTTTTAATATGGAACGTAATATCTATTTTAACTATATGGATACATATATTTATATCAGTTATCAATTATATTCTTTGTTTCCATCTATCTTACCAGATGACACCCATGACCCGAGCACGTACACGTCGCTTGGGAGAGACACCTCCTACTGTTAAGGAGTAAGTGATACCTCCTACTGTTAAGGAGGAAGTGAATATTAAGGAGGAAGAGACACCTCCTACTGTTAAGGAGGAAATGATACCTCCTACTGTTAAGGAGCAACTGAATGTTAAGGAGGAAGAGATACCTCCTACTGTTAAATTGGAAGCGGTTGTTAAGGTGGAAGTGACAACTTCTATTGTTAAGGAGGAAGTGGTGCCTCCTACTGTTGGACATGCACCAGCTCAGAGGGGGAGTTCCAGTCACCCATTACCTATAGTGGAGGTTGATCACCTATACGTTATTTTAGCGAAGTATCTAAGGGACTGGTTTCTGTCACAGCGTATTGGATATCCTCGAGATTGAGAAATTGGATAAGACTTATGGTACAACTGTGATACTTTTATTGTGGTTATTGTGTGACTGTGATAGTTTTATATTATGCTTTTTGTGTGACTATGGTACTTTTATTTTGTGTTTATTGTGTGACTGTAATATTTCATATACTTTTGTGATATTTCGTACCCAGAAAATTCAACGGAGGATTGCTCCGGATCTGTCTATTTTTATGAACTATTATAAGTCTATGTATTTATTTTAATGATATTAAATGGATGTTAATTTACCTGTGTTGAGTGTTCCATCGAAGGGGTCGGTGAATCCAGAAAATTCAACGGAGGGTTGCTCCGGGTCTATTTATATAAATTAAAAATTCATAAACTGCAGGAAGATTGGTTTGGAAACCATTTTACATTTTTTTAATAAAAATTTAACGTCGTTTAGCGTCGTTTAACGATGTTTATATACGTCGATAAAATTGTCGCTAAATACGTCATTGAATGCGTCGCTAAATACGTCGCTGAATGTTGCTAATTTGCTAACATGTCAGTATTTGCCAGGTCAATAAAATATTGCTTAATATTTTGCAAAACGTCACTAAACAATTTTTTTAGCTTAAATGCGTCGCTAAATGTCGCCAAATGTTGTTGAGTCGCTAAACGTCGCTAATAAGAAAATATTAGCGACCAAATACGTCGCTAGAAAACGTCGATATATTGACGTTTTGCGACGTTTTTCCTATCAGCGACTAGCTTAAATGCGACTTCATTAAAACGTCGCTAATTTTTTTAGCGACATTTTTAGGCCATTTAGCGACGTTTCCACGCGTCGCTAATTTGAATTATTTTGGTAGTGGATAACCCGATGGGCCCAACCCAACCCAAGTCCAACCCGATCCTCCGGACTTCGTCTTGGACTATATATGTTAAACCCGAGGTCGGATCGGGCTTGGGTTCAGACTAGGCTTATGATTTATCGGGATGGATCGGAATTGATCTCAAATCCAGCTCAACCCGTAAGCAGTGAAATTCATGAGAAAGTCCATCATATGTCCCCATGAAAGTAAGATACAGAGACACATTTCTGAGTGAAAGTATTTGTAAGAAGTCTTTATTTCACAAAATTTTTTTTAAATTTTTTTAAGAATTTCCATATTTAGTTGGAACACCTGTAAGGAGTACTCTCAACTAAAATATTAGTGCTTGAGGACCATGATAGTAAATACAAATAAAATGTTAGATAACTATGAACCTGTCTATTTTTGCACCCCAAAAAGGAACAAGAATATGCGAATGGTTCAACCTTTTAGAACTTTTACAAAATTAAGTGCATATATTAAAATAAAAAATAAAAGTTCCTGAGAAGCAAGAAATGCATGTAATACATTATCCTGATAGCCTTCGTGATCTCATGCTTAAGAAACCATGATTGGTAAAACTCAGTACCAGGACGCAATAGCTCCAACCACAATTTTCCATGATTGGCAAAACTCAAACAGACTTGCAAGTCCCACTTGGCTAGCGCCAGTTATCTGTCCATAGCAAGCCCAACTTGTGAATTTGTTCTCGTTGTTTATATATCTGCTCGAGGGGTTAAACAAGTGCAACGTCCGGAACGTTTTCCTCCAAACACATTAGGTTTGAACCTTACCATTCTATATTTCCTTCAGACACTGTAGTTTGTAGAATAGAGTGTAGTTAAATAGAATTATTATTATTAAAAAAAAATTTAGATGAGTTAAATAGAATTCGTGATCTATCTATCCCATTCAACTTGCATTAGCGAACGCAATGGTAAGGTAATTCAGAATTTGTTACAATTAAGCTACCGTAGATTTATGTATTATATATACATAGCATACTTTTAAAATCCTGAACCAAACCATCCAAACTGAACCCCTTACCATTCTATTTTTTCTTTCAGACATTGTATTTTTAAAATTCTAAAGAAAGAGAAGACATACGAATTAGGTATGGCTCTGTTCACAAAAGTAGTGCATGGTTTTTATCTGTCTAGTAATAGTTAGAAAAAAAAGTATGGTAACAGAAGAAAGCAAATAAAAAAAAGGAATAATGAAAAAGTAGAAAAGAAGACATTAACAGCAAAGACGATTCCAGGTAAGCGGACTCACCCCAAAAAAAATTTATTTTTATTTTTTTCATATGAATTTTTTCTTTTGATTTTTTTAGGAGTTAATCTCTATATAGTCCATCTGAATGTAAGAAAATTTGGTAAAATTGATTAGACACGGGCGGAGCTGTTGGTGGGCTGAGGTGGGCTCCAGCTCACCCTCAGTCCAGCAGCAAATTTTTGTAGGTCCTTTTTTTTGTTTTTAACAATTTTTTTTTTTTTTAAAAACATTTTTCTCTTTTTAAGAATTTTGTTTTTATTTTTTTTATTTGAATTTTTCATTGTAATTGTAACTGGTTAGATTGCACTATAATACACGTTTTTTTAAGATTTTTTTGTAATTATGTTAGACTGATTAATTTTTTTATGCTTCTAAGGACAATGAAGATCGTTGTATTTTTTTCACTAGTCCTTAGCGTAGTAGGTGACTCAATCAACATGGACGCCAACAAGTTATCTGACCTCCCCTCGCCTTCGCGCCCCTCGGTATGGACGACTACATCAATTTTAAGTGCAGTGGTTGGAATCGTCGGCCTCATTGTCCCAATTTTCGGATTATGCTATAATTGTTGGGTGAGAAGACATCCAATTGCGCCTACTCAAGCACCAACAACGGCGACCGAGAAAGCAGTTGCTGCCGAGGAGACCACTGAAGAGACGTCGACTGGCACTGAGACTGTGGCTGCCTCTCCAGCTGTCGTTGTTTCTCCTCCAACATTGCTGATTAGGATTTCACTTGAACATTGAGCGACCATTTGGATTGTAATGACGTTGTCTTATTGCTATGAAATAATATTGCAAGTAAAATAATTGATCCACATATTATATGTTTAGCAATACATAGGAATGGTAAACTAAGGCTTGGTTTGAGATTGCTGCTGCTTTTGAAAAACTAGCAACATATATTATAAAAATTTGTATCCATATTCAAACATGATAATTAGTATCCATAATAATTAGAAACTTTGGCACTCGGTCCATACTTGATAAGTTGTAAAAAAAAAAAAAAACATGAGACCAGATGATGGTTAATTTCCTGCCAGTTCTCCATTGTCGCATTTTAGCTGTTCAGCACAGCATTTTTGTCAGAATTATAAGCTATGAACCAGGAAAATAAGAAACATAAAAGGAAATGGCTGAAGCATAACACAAAGTATTTCCTGCTCCTACAGCTCTAACTCAAATATATTCAGAAATATAGATTTTATAGATATAGTTAACATTTGTTTCTATTTTGTTAGATTGTTCATTCGCATCCTAAAGACAACTTTTTTTTTGTCCATGAAATTTTGCCTATAAGCAAGTTGAGAACAAAAGCAACTTTGCCATGAATTTTGCCTAAAACAAAATCTCAAGAAGAATGACAGAGACATCTGAGATTAGATTGTACAATATGAACCCTTCCTATAACAAATGAATAAAAATGAGATCAATATCTCTCTTTCTTTCTTTTTTTACTGCCAAGGTGAACATTTCCTATCACAAACCAATACAACATAATCTAAATTTCATCATTTTAGTACATGATCAAAACTAAAAAAAGTTGATGAAAACCCTACCTAACAGCCCTTCCATGAACAAACACTGCATAAAAAAATAGGCAACCCTAGCTACCTGCCAACTGGTCATCAAGGTTCTATCGAGACGGTGAGAAAATATGAATATTGTATCACATTTACATGCATTCGCTCTACGCAAGATATCAACCTTCAACCTGTGGAAGTCAATTAGCAACATGCAAGGATACACCAGCTTGCAACAATTTAATGACTGGGCAATTGGAAATTTTCTATAGTCCAAGACTTATCAAAGAATTCATATATAAGGTTTGTAAGTTTATCTACAAGCATGCATCCTTGAAGAACTATATATATCTGCAGTAAACAGAAATGGTTTTTGTCTACCTAGGTAGAAGACATTAAAATCAATATCCGAGTCCATGCCATGCCAGTGTTGTGTTGGTTTCGGACATGACAAGACATGCCAAAATCGGTGATGTGATCATTAGTTTGACCCTATCGGATCAACATAGGATAAATTACTCATGTTTCAGTACTGGTTGTAATACAGCTCATCACTACTTTATAGGATGAAATAACCGTAAGCCAGATTTCTTTAAGCCAGATTTCAAGAGTGCTAAAAGTAAATACCAAAATATCTTAAGAATAATCAACCCCATATCTTTTTGAGAGAAATTAATTGAATATCCAGGTATGAATGTTCAATACTGACCCTAGCTCGAATGTCTACATAATAATAGTATATTATTCGGTAGAAAGCTTACCAAATCCATATTGTTGTTCGAGGCGATTTCCGATAAAAAACAGGCTTAACATATTGGCAAGCAGATTAACACCAGCATGCAACCATATACAAGAAACAAGCCTCCGTCCTTGATCTCCATCGACCACTTTGTCCCTTTCAAGAGCTCCCAACTTCACTAAACTGAGCAAGGCAGGTCCGAAATAATATTAAGACCCTTTATTTAAATCTAAATTCCACTTATAGATGAAATTTTTGCTATCTGTGTATAAAAGTACAAGTCTCAAAACTAATACACCATGTCATGATCAATATACTACTACAAAAATCTTTAACAATGACACTTTATAGATGACACTCATCTCAAAATGTCATTTAATAGTACTTTTAATGTCGGCTCATTTAATGATCGTCATTAATAACTTTATCAATGACATTTAAAAAAGATTGCGTTATGATAAGTACTCTAAGATGACGATTAAATTTATGGAAGTCAATACTTTGTGTGTGAAAAAGAAGAAGATATGAGATTAACAATGACACAATGATATTAAGGATCATATTTAGTTTAACAATGACGAAGACCAAATGTGTGTCATTAAATATCAATTAAAAAATAACATACTAACAATAGTTTGTCATATCTTTCTTAAGCAAATTTTCTTAAACCGATAAAAGGAACAAGGCTTTAATAGAACCAAATCACAAAAAATGAGACAACTAAAAAAATTAAAATAAAACACCACACAACTAAATGGAAAACTTACCCAAAACAAAGGTAAATATCATAAAATATATTACTAATTTGTCACAGGGCAAGTTTATTTTTTAATGCAAAATAAAATTTTATAGGAGAAATTATGAAAATACTACCGATGTTTTTGTTAAAAAAAACCAAAAGATTTGGCGTTTTCATGACAAATTAAAAATAAATAAAGTAGAAACACCATATGGACCAGCGAGTTAGATTTTTCCAACTAATTTTCACAAAATTGATATTGTGAACAGATTTCCAAATAAATACGTTTTTCTACCAAGAAAAAAAAACTTATGTTTTAAAGTTCTAAAAATAAACTCTATATTGCTGGATACTACGTTAGAAATATCAAAATTTTAATCAAATTTTAGGAATATAAATTTTTTGACTATGTATTCCGTGTACCCAAAAACCAAGGTAATCAAAGGCACAAGGCGGACTCGAGGCGCAAAGGGTCCAAATTGCCCGAGGCGCAAGGCACACTTAAGACGCGCGTCCGAGCGACGCGAGGCACAAAAATTATATATATATATATATATTCATATCGGATTTCTACATTGATAAACATGTGTGCTTCAAATTTTTCCATGTCTAGGTGGCAATCACTTTGAATTGAGTGAGTGAGAGAGAAAACAGTAAAAAAAGGAACAACAGTTCAAAAAAAGTTTAAAAACAGTACAACAGTTCAAAAAATAGTCTAAACGTGTTATTTTATTTACAAGATTTTCAAGGCGCACCTTAGCTATTCCAAGGCGCTCAAAAAATGGGCGCCTTAAGTGCGCCTTAAGAATTGCGTCACGCGTGGAGTGCCATAAGACGCTGCCCCTGCGCCTAGGAGCAAGGCGTGCCTGAGACGCGACTTTGACTACACTGCCAAAAACAACTAAAATAATACGCCGGAGTTCATTGACTTGACCTTATCAATTTCTAAAAGACTAGAAATACAAAATTCTTGACTATGTATTTATTCCGTGTACCCACACCTCAACAAGCCTTACTAAACTCTTAATTTTTTCTGTTTTTTTACCCCACCTTCCGGGCTCAGAATGTGCCAGTCATCATGTTTCCTCAGACAATCGTGTGAGTCATATTCGCACGAGCAACTTCATCATCGCCATGGACGCCCGCAAGCAGGTTCTTTCGCCCACAAGCGGGTCTTGATTGACACCGGTTACTAAACTCTCGATCGACCAAAGAAAAAACCCCACTCCTCCACTACTCCTCCCCCAACTATGTTCTGGCGACTCTCCCTCCTCTACTCCTCCCCCAACCATGTCCCGGCGACTCTTCCTCCTCTCCACTAGACTCCAACTCCTCCACCATCATCCCACCCTCCTACTTCCTCCCTCCCCAAAACCAGAACCCTAATTTCTTGCGCCAAAACACTAATCCCACATGTGCACGCCGATCCCAACATCCCAATGCTGCGGAACTTCTTGACCATGAGCCTGCTGCGGCTAAAAGACCTCCAGGACAACAAGGGAGGACGGAATAAGAAGAGGAGGAAGAAGCAGGGGATCGGGTCCGGGAGGGGGGAGAAGGCCGGATGGGGCCACAAGGGACAGAAGGCCATAGGGACGATGAAGTTCAGGTTCGAGGGAGGAAGGGAGGGTAAACCCCATTACGGCGGAGGCTCCCCAAGCGGTGGTTCAAGAACCGCTTCAGCGTCTGTTTCCCGGTAGATCACTTCGCTTTCTAGATTGTAACATAAGGCATGCAACTGTTTGTGAAATTACGCAAACCTGTCGAATAATTTTTCTTTTTTTGTGTATGTTGGTGATGGTATAAAGGGAGTTCGACAAAATTTTACTCCCCATATTTTGTTAATTAGCGAGACTCGGGGTGGGTGTTTAAGCATGGATTGCCTCAACGATATAGTATCGGGATCTAAGATGAAATAATTTTCACATAGTGATCCAGGTACGGTGGCCTAAAGTTGGAGGGAAGGTACGAGTTTTCGTACACGTGGTTCACATTCCGCAGAGATAGTTTGATCTCTTCTATATCATTGAAAGAGTTATATTTGCCCTTGTTTTGGCTGGTTTCAATATTCAACATTACAAACTAAATGAGAAATGGACATTAGTTTCACCCTTAGAGGTGCATGGTAGTTAAGGCCTGATTAAATTCACAAAACATAAACATGGTGCAGTGGAGGAATCATTTATACCCTTTGGCAAAATCTCATGCATTGTCCACTTGTTCTCAAAAGCTAACCGTATTAGATATACAAACCATCATGGTAGTCATAGTGTCATACTTCTTTATCATCTATATCAGTTATGAATTGGTAAGTTAATTTTTTTCCCATGAAAGATAAAAAAGAAAAAATAGACGAAACAAACCAAAGTAGCTTGAAAAATTAAATACAATTACGTATGGATTGTTTATTTCTATTGATGTAAGTTGAATATTAAGAACATGTCAAATACTAACTATCAATTCATGACACTACTATTTTCTAGATGGTTCATTCAACATTGTCAAATCAATTGACCTATTGTGTTCATACTGTCAACCAATCCTTTCTGGATAGTAGTTATTACATAATATTTATGAATTGTTTGATCTTAGTGGGTTTTACCTTTGATTTGGATTTAATTTTACCAAGTCCAACCCTAAACTGATACAAAGTATTATGAAATCATCGGATATGACTTTGAGTACTAGAAATTATACATTTTAAATAGCCCAAAGTTTAATGTAGCAAATGAAAACATAATGATAAATCTTGCATAAATGTCTTTCAATTCATACTAGCACTGTGAACTTAAGATGAACTATAGAATCCACTATTTTATTTTATTTAATAATTGAATTATTCCTTATCTGATATCAACTCAAGATTTTAGATTCTTTTATGTGGATCAGCTATGTGAATTTTATAACCATCAGTAACCTTTTGCACATTATACTAGAATTGTAGCCACATCAAGGACATTGACACTATATAAAAGTACTAGCAAAAATAAATTCAGCTGGTTGTTACTTGACATCAACTGTGTATGAGGTGGTGCCTATTACAACTATTGGCAAAAGAATGACTTGTCACTAAGTCTAAGTAGCCAATTGCCAGGTACAAGAGCACACCTCACTAATATATCATCTATGAGATGATTGAGAACTATATACCAGTATGTAGGTTCATCTGATGGTTCATTTCTATGTTCAGTAACATTTTTCTTACGTTCTAGTTTCAGATTGTTGATTCAAAGATTCATCACAACAATCTTATCAGTAACATATTGGCAAAGGTATTTTCCCTATAAAATGCAAGTGTTTCAGAAATCTTGAAAAATAATATATGCATCTTTTTGCTTGAAATATATAGATTGACTTGGTAACCAAATGCATATGGTTTACAGGTAGAAAGGAACATTGCCAAAGAAGATGAACGAATGTTTAGTGAACCAACATAAATTTCGATCTGCTCCTAATAAGGCCACCAAACTTCACTTTAGAGCAAGGATATGGCTTGCTGTCATGGAAGACCTACCTGCAAAAGGAATGAGCAACGCAGAAAATGTATGTTCCTCTAAGTTTCATGTGATCATTCTCTGTTTTATGTGAAAATGTACGGGCTTCCGTACGAAGACTCCTCGCTCCTCCCTCAACCCCTCTCTCTACAATAAGGATATTCACCACTGGAGACACCTCTCTCTCTCAGGATCCTCACCAACTTGGCCGCGCCTTTGTCGATAGGATCCCGAGCACTCGAGGAAGCATTTGTTCCTTCGCTCCTGACTCACGAGGGAAATGGAAATTTTTAGGAGGGGTATTTGATGGGCGCTAAAAATTCGAGGGGAAACAAAAGGGAACGAAAATAAAGAGCGGGGCAAGCCTCGAAGGGATGCCATTTTCTATTTTAACATTTTGTAACGTTGATTTATATAATCGTTATAAATTGTATCATTTATATGTAAAAAAAATGTTATATTATAACAAGCCAAAAATTCTACAAAACGTCATTTCTGAAATTTTGTAACACTTTTATTTAAAAGAGCTCTCAAAGGAAGAAAATAACAAACAAAATAAACAAGCTTCCTTTGGTGAGCAACTTTTATTGACCAGGTTCATAAAAGAAGATAATATTACAGCTTACTTGGCAAGATTAGAATAAATAAAAAATTAGATACAAGCTCCACAGATGACAAAAAGAATATGTTTACATCTTGCAAGCCATATTTATGTTAGCTGTGTTTGAGCAAAAGTTCAAAAAAACATTTTCCTTTAGTCCCACATCGGTTGGACCACTCCCCCCTTGTATGTATATATTAGTTTTTCTTCTTTGTTCTCTTAAAGATGTTGTGTGGGAAACCCATTGGGCCACACGCGTGCGCCGCCGCTGCCCAGGTTAGTTAGGTTCGGTACGGCGCACGTAACGGGTGCGGGTACGTGCCCACATAACGGGTGCGGGTACGTGCCCACATCTGCGGACGTCGAATGCTGATCCAATTTACTCTTCGGGTTCGGACTGGGATACAAAAATCGTTTTTCTCCTCTTTATTTTTTGAACCGATTTGACTCATTCAAATTTTGAACGTTGAGGCACTATGTTCAGGTTCATTGAACACTTGCGGACGCTGAATGCTGATCCAATTTACTCTTCGGGTTCGGACTGGGATCCAAAAATCTTTTTTCTCCCCTTTATTTTTTGAACCGATTTGACTCATTCAAATTTTGAACGTTGAGACACTATGTCCAGGTTCATTGAACACTTGTGACAGCTCTTTTGACAACAATTTTCCCACGTTTCTTTCCTTTTATTATTGCTTCTTAATGGCCTGTTTATGAGCCATTTATTATTCTGTCCGTGGCTGTGTTTAGGGACTGCCTATATATTGTGGTCTCCTCCTCCTTCATTTTAGATAGAAAATCTTCCTACGTGAAAGCTCTTTCTCATTTCTCTCTCGAACCACATTTTGTTCTCTAAATTCTTGCTCTGGGCAGAGCTAAGTTCGGTCTCTCTCTCCGAGTTTTGTGCAACGAAGAGAACCCAGTAGTCAGGAAATTTTACCACTAGAAGCTTCCGAGAAACGTCTGCACATAGACCTCGGATCAACTCTTAGGGCAGTGCTTCGTGCACGCCTTCCCCGGAGGCCGGTAACAATTTTTTAGTTTCTTTGTTCTCTTATCAATTTCTAAAAAATATTATATATATCTATAAATATTAACAACAATCTAAGAGTTGATAAAGGCTTTTTTATGTTAACGAAAATAATTTTCTTCTTACTGTAAAATTTTTTGTTTCTTACTTGTTGTCAAGTATACAGAGTACCTATATACATTTCTTTTACCTAAAAATAAATATGGTAGCATAAGCAATTTCCATCGAATACAATTGTATACTTGAAAGTAATGTTCATTTCTATTAGAACAATTTTTGGAACTGTTCATTTCTATTAGAACAATTTTTTGTACTGTTCATTGTTTGACTAATTAGAAGAAAATTAATATTGTTGAACTTAAATTTTGTGGGTACTGTTTATTGTTTAATTTTGATTAACTTATATTTATTAAGGATTAATATTGTTAACAAACGATTAACTTATTAGCAGTATTTGTTACATACCAAATTGTGCATTGTCCAATTTTGCTACATACCATTTTGCTTGTATACCAATTTTGTTATAGTGTTGACATTCTAATTTGTTACATAACAATTTGGCATACTTATCAATTTTTTCTATTAGCAATATTTGTTACATACCAATTTGTATTATCCAACTTTGCCACATACCAAGTTTGTGTACTGTCTAATTTTGTTATATACCAATTTGGTAATTCAATTACTGTAGCATTTGTTTTATTCAATCAATAAATTAGTATATTGTTAATTTCAATACCTTTAAATAAATTAGGTCAAATAAATAGTCTAGTGTAATTGCACCTCCCTTTTAAATCTAAGTCCTAAAAGTAGAGATAAATTTGGGACCAAGCCGAAAGGGCCCTTCTGTCAAACGGGTGTAAATAGCCCTAAGTGGCAAGGTATTTAAGTGTCTTCGGACCACCGCTAGCTGGAAACCGGCCCCTACAGCTAACCCAAATTAATCTACACTTGATAGACTAAAGATTTTAAGATTGATTAGCAAAAATCACTTGAACTATTATTCTAGATCATTGGCCATTGTTATTGAGTAATTACATATCTTTCAGTTTTAGATTTTTCTCATTAGCAAACATGACTGGCAAGGATGAGACTTTTACTGCTAAACCTACAAAGTTCAACGGGACCTACTTTAAAAGATGACAAAGCCAAATAAAATTTTGTCTCACTCACTACCTTAGGATTGATCTCAGTCATTGATGGTTTCACACAAATCATAAATGACTCTGATGATACTGAGTCTGACATAGGTGTATCCAAGTCCTCTGGCCCCACTAGACCCAAGATCCCTAAGGAAATAGACTATCGTTGCTTCCATAGAATTCTAAGCGCTTTGTCTGAATCACTATATGATATACTTTTTGAATACAAAATTGTTAAAGAACTATGGGATGCCCTGAAAGATGATTATAGTTGTGATGATGCTGGAATTGAAATATTCAATTCCTCCTCATTCAACAGATACTTTATGGTAGATAATAAACCTATAAATGACCAAATACATGAATTTCAAGAATACCTTAGGCATATTCAAGCCAAAGGCACTTTCTTCTCTACTGAATATAAAATAGCATGCTTAATAGACAAGCTTCCTCCTTCGTGGTCTGATGTCAAGAAAGACCTCATTCATACTCAAGGTGACCTTACCTTTGCTCAAGTCCTAAAAAAAATTAGAACAGAAGAACAAATTAGGCTAAGGTCTAACCTTAAGTCTGAGTCTAAAGCTAAGGTAAACCTAGTAGAATCCTAAGGCAAACCCAAGCCTCATCATCACCACAAACCCAAAAGGAACCTCTTCAAGAAGAAGCAGAACCCTCATCCTCACCACCAAAACCATCATCACCATAAACCAAAAAACTTTGGTCAAACTCAGGATCAGAAGAGATTTTGTTTTGTGTATGGTAAAATAAACCATATAGCCACCAACTGTTTCCATAGGAAGAAGGAAGCTGTCCAGACTTCTTACAAAGGGAAACGTCCAGCCAAACCAGAAGCAAACATGCTTCTCAATGGCTCTTCTAGTTCCTTCAGGTCTGTAAGATATCAACCCTTAGTCAATATTTTCTACCACTCTGATGATTGGTGGTTGGATTCTGGAGCTAATGTTTGTGGTTTATTTGATCGCTCCTGTTTTTCAAACTATCAGGAATCAGGTGGAGGAGGTGTAACTCTAGGAGATGGCTCAGCGGCACAGATTATAGGAAGAGAAAGAATAGATCTAAAGATGATATCAAAAAAAACTATGACTCTTCATGATGTGTTACATGTGTCGTCTATCAGAAGAAATTTAGTTAATGGGTCTCTTCTTGTAGCTTCAGGGTACAAGATTGTTATGGAAAAGCAAATAAAGTAGTATTTTCTAAGAATAACTCTTTTATTGGAAAATAATTTGTAAGAGATGGTCTTTTTATTTTGAGTACCGTGAATAAAATTTTAGATCATTCCTTTGTTGTTTCCAATATAGAATCTTCAAATGCGTGGCACAGTAGATTAGGTCATGTGAATCTAGGTTCCCTAAGAATGATGATGAACTTAGATCTTATTTCTAAGACTCCAATAGATGATAAACACAAGTGTGAGATCTGTGTTCAAGCCAAACATACTAGGCTAGCTTTCAAATCTGTAGAAAGAAACTCTGACCTTCTAGAGCTAGTTCACAGTGATGTGTGTGACTCAAATAGGGTTTTGACCCGAGGCGGTAGAAAATACTTTGTTACCTTTATAGATGATCATTCAAAATATTGTTATAAATATCTTCTCAAAACCAAAGAAGAAGTTTTAGACATATTTAAGGTCTATAAATCTGAAGCTGAGAACCAGTTAGAGAGAAAGATTAAGATTCTTAGATCAGATCATGGTGGAGAGTATACATCAAATGATATGACCAATTTCTGTAAAGAATACAGAATAATCCATGAGGTAACTGCCCATATTCACCACAGTCCAACGGAGTTGCTGAAAGGAAGAATCGTACTCTGTTAGACATGGTGAATGCTATGCTCCTCAGCTCAGGTGCTCCCGATAATTTATGGGGAAAAGTATTATTATCTGCCTGTTACACCCTTAATAGGATTCCTAGTAAGTCTAATGATAAGACTCACTATGAATTATGGAAAGGTAGAGCTCCTAGGATCCATTATCTCAAATTTTGGGGATGTCTGGCTAAAGTAGGAATTCCTGAACCTAAAAAGAGGAAGATTGGACCTAAGACTGTAGATGTTGTATTCATAGGATATGTCCTAGATAGCAATGCCAATAGATTTCTTGTTACTCACTCAGAAGTAAATAAAATCTCTAACAATACTATTATAGAAGCAAGAGATGCAGTTTACTTTAAGAATATATATCATTTCAAAGATATAATTTCTTCCTCTCTCTCCAACTCCTCTTTTGCTCCGTCCACTAGCTCTCATGTTCAAATATCTAGTTCACAACCCGAACAAAATATAGAACCTAGAAGGAGTAAAAGAGAAAGAATTGAAAATAACTTAGGAGAAGGTTTCTTCACTTTTTTTATAGAGGGTGATCCCTCAACTTATGAAGAAGCAATATCTTCTCCTGATGCCCCTTTCTGGAAAGAAGCCATTAACAGTATGTCACTCCCACATTTCTGATAAGGGGTATTTGCGTCTTTTCATAATTAATGTGTAAATGATTGCATGATAATTAATTATATTTAAATTGCCGTAATTTTAATTAATTTTTGTGCCTTACCGTTGCTTCGATATTTAAAGCGCTACCCAAGTTTTGCCCTCCAACAAATTTCACACCATTGTCCTAGACATGTCCGTCTTTCATTCTGACCTTTGTGTAACTCATAATTATGCTCTTTTGTGCTTTATTTTAGTCGCACAATATTCGTCGCAGACATTATTATTTAATTCTGAATAAATTCAACTTTGTACCCTTGTGCGTTCCAATCAAAATTAGAGACACAATCTTGACCCATTTTGTGCAACCAAAATTAGAATAATATTCTATTCTGAGTCTACTTCATTCTTGACACTTGTGTCCTACTTAATTTTAGTCTCTTGTACTTCTAATTAATTTTAGAACACATATTTTATTTATTTTAATTAAATAAAACTATAAACCCATCTTTGTGCAATTTTCCAATTGTTTGGCACTTTTATGCAAAAGTGCATTAAAGAATCCACCCCGTTGGACACGACACGTGAATAAACCCATTTCTCCTTCATGTATATTTTTCATAAATTTTGGGAGTGTGTAATTCGACATCAATCTCCTTAAACCATGGCCCTCCAAACTTTGAACCAAATGCAATCCTAGCCATCCATTTTGAATCTAGGAAATCATAGCCCTTGAAATCCTACATGAGAACCTTTTTCCAAGTGTTGACCAAAGTCAAACTTTTCTAGGTCAAACCAACCCCCCCTTACATGTGTATATAAATACACTTTTCTTACTTTTCCTTTCTTTTCTATACCTAAACTACTTTCTCTCAGCCGACATACACCCCTATTCATCTTCATCATCTCCCTCTCTCTGTTTCCGCCGAGCACCCTGAGCCACCATGCCTCACCGGACCACCGACGTCCTCGGTCATCACGAGCGACAGTTTGCCGACCTCTCCTCTCATCTCCCCTTCCTCTAGTCACCTCCCCGCCGAGCCGCTGAACCCGAGCAGCACAGCCGACGACCCCAGCTCGACTCCTCCGCCTACCTCGACTGAGCACCGCCTGGATCGAGCCTCGCCTGAGACCCGCAGACTCCTTCCCTCCATCGACCGACCACATCCTGACCTCCCTCTCCTTCCACCCGCCTGTACCTCTTCCTCCCCGAGTACACCACCAGCTCCACCACCTTCTCCCCCGACATTCCTCGACACCACCGTCGACCATGACATCCCCCGCTCATCCCTGACCCGACAGCAGCAGCCCGTCCATCCCGACCTCGTTGTTCTCCTCCTCCTCGACACCCTGAGCACGGCCAATCCCCCTCGCCGTTCTTCCCTTTACGAACACTACACGACCACCATCATCATCACCTCCATAATCACCTTCATCATCATCACCACCATTCATCATCGTCATCATCGTAGTTATCATCAACGTCGTCATCGTCACCATCGTCATCGTCGTCATCATCGTCAACTTCGATCCCGTACGTGCCCGCGCAGGTTCGTTCCTGTCCCTCCTCTTTCATTTTATGTGATTGTATGTATGTATGTATATATGTACGTATTAGTATTAGTATATATATAGGTTTAATATGAATATTGGTATATATATATATATATATATATATACATATATAAATATAGTATATATACTCAATTAATCTATATTTGGTATATGAGTATTGTTCAATTGGCATATGTATATATTTAGTTATATATTTAGTATGTATATAATTGATATGTATATAATTATTGGTGGTTATATACGTATATAAATATGTGGTACGTATGTATATTGTAAGTATTAATGTTATATGCTAGTAAATTATATGTATAATATGTATATGTACTAGGCGACCCGAGTGTAACCACAGATATCCCGTAGTTACATTGACCTGTGACCATGTAATATGTTAGCAGACTGCCATATGTACACTGACGTACTGGCAAGACCCGTATAAATTGACTGTCTGATCTTGCACAACAATTACAGACGCGACACCTGTGCAATTAGACGCACACTTGACCCTAGTTGACCAGTGTCATACCTAGCGTAGCCTTGAGTCCAGTGTATTTATGATTGTGTATTAGTATAATGTCTGATGCAATATTGTGCTATATGTTGTCTTTAGGACTGTTGGATTTTCAGACAAGATTTGGAAATAGACATTGGTATTGCCAGCTAAGAACCACAGACGAGTACATTCTCTGACAGTTTTCATTATGTTGATTATCTCTATGATTCTAGTTGTATAGCGTACATGATTCTGACACTGTTGTATACACGAGTTGGCATCATTGAGACCTGTCATGAGGAGTCGTGATTGGAATCCATCATGCTAGCTGCGGAATAGGGAAATATTAGTAGCTTATGTGATCATACCTAACTCTACTTGCATCATAGCTCACCCATATCTCACGTCGGTGCAGCCTGACCATTACATGCCTCATAGCCTGTTATGTATGATTAGCCTGACTATTGCTTGCATCATAGCTATCCGGATGGTTAGCCTGACCTTACATGAATCATAGCTAGTCATACATAGCAAGCCTGATCAGTCCCAAGCCGATCATATGATATGCTAATGTTTCACACACTTAGCTAGATGTTCTTGACATGTATCTCTAGTATATTGATCTAGCATTCCTTATGTTCTAGTTATTGTTCTAGCATCCACTGATATTCCAGTTCATGGTTCTAGTATACACTTGTATTTCTATTCATTGCTAGTACCATTGATGATGACATATGCTCCAGTATTTCTATTTCTAGTATATCCATGCTCACCAGTATTTCTTTTTTCTAGTACCTATACCCATATTGTATTTCTTACACTATATTATAGTTTTTGTCAATATACATGGAACTGCTGTTAGAGATGTACTTCGTTCCATCCTGACTGAAAATATTTTTTCAGACCGCGACTTAGAGGACTTATTTTCGACATACTTGGAGATTTGGATGTGTTGATTGCAGGTTAGACTATTTATTGTTGTTAGACTTGTGTTGTATTTCATTTATTTTTTTCGATATCTCATTGTGCTTTATTTTTCGTGATTGAGTATTCCATATTATATTGTGATATCTGTGTCTCCTTATGGAGTCGGATATTCGTGAGAGATTGTTTAGATAGTATTGTGACCTAGACAGTGTTCTACCGTCGATGCTGCGGCGTAGGCTGGACGTACCCACGCACTCGTGCCCTTATAGCGGGTGCGGGTCGTGACATATTTTTAGTGGTGGCCCACGCAGGTCAGGCTTTGCAAGTAGTACGATATCGTGGTAGTGTGACAACTTAGTTGTACTACTACGAGCCTGCGATAGGATATAGGAAATAGGATACTAGGATGAGAGATGATACTCAATCACAAATTTTTGAGAGATTCCTGGGATGACCCTTGAGAATCTTATTATAATTTCTAATTTAAATCTTTCCCTTGTTTCCGTCCATTCTCACTTATTGAACTTGATTCTTGTTGATCATTTGTTAAATTTAATTCTTGGTGTTGTTATTGAGTTTGACTTCATATCGAGATAAATTTTACAGACTAAATTACGGTATCATCTGATGACATATGTTGATGATGACAGTGAGAAAGGTAAAACGTCTACTTTGGTTATGGAGCCTAGAGTTTATCGCAGCCATATTAGCTATCATGGCGGAAATGTAGGAACCTGACTTGGGATGTACATATTTTAGTTATGAAATTTAGAGTTTCTCGCAGCCATACCGGTTGGCGTAGCGAGAATTCTAGATGACGTGATTATAGAGTTGCATACCTTAGTTATGGAACCTATCGTTTCTCGCAGCTATGCTTACTGGCGTGGCGAGGATTCTGAGTGTCATAATTTTGGGCAAACGTGTATAATTATCAGGTTGTATCTTAAATTTGTTCTTAAAGTATCATCTCAATACTTATCCACTTCTGTTATTCTAAGACTTTGTTCCATCGCTTCTTTTTGTTTGCTATGAGATACCTTCAGTCCTTAATTCAGTTCCTTTTGAGCTTCTTTTCTTTGAGGATTGCTTGTTAGTATAATAATTGGTGACTTACAATTAGGTTTGTGTCTTGTATCAGTGTTGACTATTGAGAATATGACTTGTGAGTTTGTAAGTATTTCTTGGTTGGACATGTGAGCAGTAGGCATCAATCTAGAGATAAACTGTAGCGTGATACCTTGTAGCAATAGTTCTATCATATGTGTCATTATAGTTAGTATTGGTACTATAGATAGAAGGGAGAGTAAAGAGTATCAGTGATGGTTCCAAGAGTAAGTATCAGAGTCAGCATGCCAGTCCTGGATAGTCGTGAATTCATGTAGTTGGATGATCCATGTAAACAATTAAGTATCAAGTAAATTTGTGTTAAAAAATTAATGGAGCATGATATTCAATTTGATGGTTGATACTTGGGTGTGTCAAGAGTAAAAAAATATATATACATAAAGGGTTTTAATGAGATGCAATGAGTAGAGAAATATTAAGATTGGTCATGGAAGGTGTGAAGTGTATCACTGATTAGTGTACCAGTCTGTAAAAGATTTAAGAGAAGATACGTATACATCAATCGAGATATGGAACCATATGCCTGCCTTTGAGAGTGAAGTAAAACATGTGAATTATAGAAAGTGCAAGTGATCATGAGTTCTAGTCAATGTGACGAGATAATCTAATAATGAAGCTAGTGTTACTATACCAAGAGTGCTAAAGTGTTATATATCAAGGATTAGTTGAGCAATGTGCTAGTAACAATAAGTACCTTGTGTGATGATAGTAGATTGGTGTATCAGTTAATATGAATAGAAAATTATTGGGAGTAATAGTGCAAGTAACCCGGACAGTGCAAATTTCAGTACACAGTTGAGGTTGTAGACAATTGGTGCATCTGTGTGTATCTTGTGTGTTAGAGACAGTGAGTATTTATATGTATACTTAGATCGATGTGGATTTAAATCTATAATTTGAAGAGTGAAAATAAATTTCAACTTTTAAGAATTTTTGAGGAGTTGAGATTTTATGTTATTAAAATTTTTGAGGATTCAAATTCGATTCAATAAACATAGTCAAAGCTATAAAGATTTTTGGAAGTGATTAAAATTTTATATTTGACTCTTGAGGAAAGTATACACATTTTATTTTAAACTATTCGAGAAGTTAAATTTTAAGGATTCTATTTTGAGGATAAAATTTTATGGTGGGTAAGAAATATATATTAGTATATGAGTAGATGATGTGCATGTGTAAGGATATCTGTGGCTTGAGCATGCCTGAGATGGCACTGCAAACTGATTTGGGTGTCCATCTAGAGTTATACTTAGTATGGTGTGTTACACTTGGCGTGCACTTGAGTGATAAGAACAACTAGTATAAACAATTACAGTAGGTAAGAGAGTTAGCAGTGGGGTATCAAACTTTGGATGCATCATTAAACCATGGTTGTGTTAGCAGGTTCAGTTCTGTTCTTTCCTTCTGTTCCTTTTCGTCTATTTTATTGATTAATTGATTTCTTAGTACCATAGTTTGTATCAATGATTCTCTTGCTAGAATGTAGTTAGTAGTACACCCTGACAGAGACTATAATACCATAACAAAAGAGACCATAACCATGCATGTTTTCTCTAGATTGTATGTTGTATGACTGTAGGTATGATTTTTCATAGACTTTGATTGTTGGGGGTTTGACCGTAGCAAAGATTAATGAAGAGGTTATGATTTGACAAAGAGAGACAATGTGCCTTAAATTTCGAGGATAAGCATTAATTTAAATAAAGAGTTGAAAATTCAATATGGCAGAATTGACGATTTTGTTAGATCATTAATTTTTATGAAGATTATGATATGATTGAATTTGTCATTAAAATTTGAGGAATTTAAGAAGATTATCATTATATTTATTTGACTGCAAGATATAAATTTAAAATTTATATTATGAATGTTGCATTTGAAGACTTCGTAAGTATTATATTGTTTGAGTATTGTGTGGAAAAAGAATCGAGGAATAAGATCACTAATGGATTAATGTTGAATTCAAATTTTTGAGATGAGGATTTAAATTTTTTAAATACGCATCGATTGGATTTAAATTAGAGGAGTAAGATGATTAATGGATTAGGGTTTGAAATTCAAACTTTTTGGATGAGAATTTTATAAATATACATTGATTGGATTTAAAATTAGAGGATTGGATATTAAGTTTTGTATTTAGTGATTAGCATAAAATTTTTAAGGAGATTATGATAAGAAAGGAATTCAATTTTAAATTTGAGGATTTTTTAGTAATATGATATCTATAGAATTATGAAAGTTTTGTGAAATAACAATATGAATTTACTTTATGATTATAGGTTTGATGAATCTAAATTTTATGGAGAATAATATATATAATGAGTAAATACAACTATTGGGGATCTTAAATTTCGAGGACGAAATTCTTTTAAGGAGGGTAGACTTGTCACTCCCATATTTCAGATTAGGGGTATTTGCGTCTTTTCATAATTAATGTGTAAATGATTGCATGATAATTAATTATATTTAAATTACCGTAATTTTATTTAATTGTTGTGCCTTACCGTTGCTTCGATATTTAGAGCGCTACCCAAGCTTTTGCTGTCACGTCCCAGTCCCAAAATACATAGGACCAGGAATACGCGACACGCCAGCTACGAATTCGACCAGACTCTGGTCTGACTCGAATACGTATAAGCTGTATAATAGAGGGCAATATCTAAAAATCTCGTAAATGTAAACATCTATGTCTCAATCCACAATGAACAGAAATATACAAGAAGAGCTACATGTGATAAAGTCGGCCGTCCAATAACACACCAACTCGAATAGACTCGAGAAGAAATATGAGTCTATAAAAACTAGGCTATAACAACAGATGAATAATCAATATGAACAAAGTAACCATACTGCCGGTAGAAATAATATGAGTACCTGGTACAATGCCCGCAAGATATGACACTCCATCAGCAACTCCAAATGCTCCGTAATCGTCGATGCTGCAAAACTGGCAGGGAACCAGGTCCTCAGAGGGACGTAATAAGGTACAAAAATATAGTATGCCAAAGTACAACAGAAAGTACAAGTGCAACGACGGTGTAGTCTAGCATAACCAAATAAGTGAGACACAGTTTAAAGACAATGTTCGACATGTGGGCTGTCCAAAATAAAATTGTAGCTCCGGACACGGAGACACACGGGACGTACCGCAGCTCCGGACAAAGAGTCACACGGGTGATACAACTACACTAGATACAAGATCACTACAGAAATAGTACACATACATATATAAGCGCGTGCAGAGGAGCCCAAACGTCTAGTAACTGTCTTCCCCATCCCAAGCGGTCAACGATTGTGCGTTGAACCTGAACCTCTATCTCACAGTCTCATCACACAGAAATAACTCAACAGACGTGACCCTAAGGTCGTCCCAGTCTCCGGTCATGATGTCAGTATCAGGATACAGGAAATCTGGCATGATAACAGTGTATGAATGTGTCCTGGGATGATGATATACTTAGGTACGTACATCGAGGGGTTACAAACATCTAACATTTGTTACAAGACGTTACGACGAACGTCTGCACCCGGTTGTGATCCGGACGTGAAATAACGATAGTAATCAATCACGCGCACAATATACATAATAAAACAATAAATATCTGTAACTGAAATATAGGGTGGCAAGGTATATTTGCCTGCGTCCGGCTGCTGGTGACGAGGATCCGATACGACGTCCAAGTCCGCGGGTCCCGTAGTACCTAGAGACGATATACAAGCTTAAATCAATAATTATCAACAGACTAAAATAAGATGCGACATGCGTCTAATCATATGCTACAATCTCAGTTACAACTCATCTAGACACGAAGCTAGAGGGTTGACCAAGGTTGACTAAAGGTATGTTACATCTAATCTGATTAATTACCTGTATAAAATCATCAGACAAAATCCTTAATCTCACTATATTCATCACAATGTTCAGTAGTTCAAGTATGTTTAATCCTCCGATTTTTCCCTGGTCTTCACAGACGTTATCCCGCATATTTAAATATGTCATCCTCGAAATAAACAATTGTTATTTACTAAGCTTTCCATATTAATCAATGGGTTGATATCACCCTACAATTTTTATAATAGTTAACCAGCTCCTCAATGACAATTAATGTTTTAATATCCTCAGCATCATTACATAATAATTTAAATCCGCTCATCCACGATGACCAATTGCATATAATAATTAAATAACTCCCAAAGTCTCGTATGACTGTTTAACCCTAAACGCATTATATTTATCACTTAACCATCAAAGTAGATATTTCGTCACAACAAACCATAAAATTCCATTGCATTCGTATACCATCAATTGCATATAATGATCCAAAAATCTCTACTTAGCATTTAACCATTAATCGCACATATTGAGATATAATAAACCTTAAACTCATGCATCCCAAAATCCTGAAATCTTAATGTATAGCGACCCTTAAATAGATCTATGTCATTTACAACCATTCATGCATTTTACTTCATGTAATAAACTCAAAGATTCATATCTGGCATTCGAAAACCCTAAATATCAACATTTCGACTTCTTAAACCCTAAAATTAACTAAGTTATATACACAATACACATTATTACTAAATTGACCATAACAAACATGCTATAACACATAGAGAGGGGGAGTGTTTACCTTGGCGGCGGCATGGAGGCATGGCGACACGCCGGGGTGGTTGCCCGGAGTGATGTCGTCACGAGGTGGGGGAGGTATTGGTGACAGAGGTCGAGGGGTCGACGGCGATTCGCCGAAATTGTCGGACGGCCGGGCTGGGGGTGATGTTGATGAGGGTGAGAATTGTAACACCCCGTTCTGCTCAAGCGGACTGCCGTTTCAAACGGCAATAGTGCAGTTGTCCCGACCCGCTTTGCCTCAAAGAGAATGCAAAGGATATCCAGACTTGTCCCTACAGGAATCCGGCTTAGGCTTTCAGAGGCTCGCTCAGGCGTATCGCTCTACCAAGGCGAATCATCGCTAAGGTGGGTGGCTACGGTGAACTTGTCTTTGCTTAGCCAGCACACATAAAATCTGGAATGTTCATGCTAGTCGCTAGGTGAATCACCCCCTGCATGCTAATAAATCCAACGCACCTAGCTAAGGGAATAATCCTAACCTGTATTGCTTATGCTAGAACATGGAAATTGAAATACTACTTATATTCAAACCCTCGCATGCTAAGTCCCTAACGGCTTCATCTCTCGGCTTACCTTCGGGTCCGAGCAAACGTGTTTACTTATGTTCCTTAGAAACGCATGCTTGTCTGCTTGAATGTTGCCATATTTTCATCCAAACCCCGGGAGACTACTAAGTAGTCGTTCTGCACATGGAAGAACCTGAAAGTGTCCGGGACCGTTAGGTCACCAAGGCAATTCCCGAACCAGGGAATTTGCACCCTGAATGAATAAATCACTGAATCACAGCTCATGGAGCAAACTACTGAATCAACTGGCCTGGCAATCGATATACTACTGTGAAAAATCATGCATGTACATTGAACATGATATGTCCTATCCTGAACTTGATCCTGTGCCTAGCCAGACCTGAATACAGACCTGCATGTCGTGGACAACTCGGAAATGAGGCACCGTTCCACGGGCGGTCACCGGGGCACTGGGGCCGACCCGATACGGATGGAACTCTACTGTTTAGTCATCCTGTGCAAAGATGGAATGGTGTGGAGCACATCCTGTACTCTCGCTGCACCCCATTCTCGTTAGAGACTAAAATTGGTAACTCTCCTGTTTAGTCATCTTGTGCAAAGACGGAATGGTGTGGAGCGCATCATGTACTCTCGCTGCACCCCATTCTCGTTAGAGACTAAAATTGGTCCTTTATGGCTATGCCAGCGACAACTGTTCATATAGATAAGTCATCCTCGCTTAGCGGCTATCCGCGTGCGAGTCACTGCATCGCATCAAGAACAACTGAACACCTGAACGATCATGTTAAAACGACCCTCATGTTTGCATATGCTATGCTCCTGAATGCTTATACTTGCCCGTGCTTGAAATTATAATGTTTGCCTTGGACAGGGAAGGAGATGGTAAGTTGGTAAGTCTCGCCGTGTTTCCTCTCATGTTGCACGGCGCACTGTCCGACACGTTAGGCTATTCAATATTTGTATAAAACTGATCCTAAGGCAACTAGAAAGACAACTTAATAGTTGTGCACGGAACCTTTATTATGTGTTTGGATTTGTCGAACGGGCGAGTAGCTTCCCCACCAGTGCATTCAATGTATTGATAATCCACCAGTTTGTATGCAGGGTACGAGAGAACCTCGTTCGGTGCGGATGCCTCTAACGTGCGTGCTAAAGTCCAGGAGTTCCCTCTGAAGCCTTGCAACGGTGCGTCCGGAACTGAAGTACATATACAAGACATAATGTTGTGAACATAGCCCGAACTCGCCTGAACATCGCCTGTACAATCATTCCACAATTGTAGCCACTTGGCACGCTTTTACTGTTTCAGAGAGAGGCTTGAGCGACTTGTAATCTCGGCTATACGCCGCCTGTAACACATGTTTATATCAATAAAAGAGTTGCTTTACTTCAAACTTGTGTTCCAATGCTTTACTTCAAACTGTTAAGGAGGAAGTGATACCTCCTACTGTTCAGGAGGAAGTGAATGTTAAGGAGGAAGAGATACCTCCTACTGTTAAATTGGAAGCGGTTGTTAAGAAAAAAGTGACAACTTTTACTGTTAAGGAGAAAGTGGTGCCTCCTACTGTTGGGAAGGCACCAGCTCAGAAGGGGGTTCCAGTCACCCAGCACCTATAGTGGAGGTTGATCACCTAAACGTTGTTTATGCAAAGTATCTAAGGGACTGGTTTCTGCCCCAGCATATTGGATATCCTCGAGATTGAGAAATTGGATAAGACTTATAGTGTAACTGTGATACTTTTATTGTGGTTATTGTGTGACTGTGATACTTTTATATTATACTTTTTGTGTGACTGTGATACTTTTATTTTGTGTTTATTGTGTGACTGTGATATTTCATATACTTTTGTGATATTTCGTGCCCAGAAAATTCAACGGATGATTGCTCCGGATCTGTCTATTTTTATGAACTATTATAAGTCTGTGTATTTATTTTATTCTTATTAAATGTATGTTAATTTATCGGTGTTGAGTATTCCACCGAAGGGGTCGGCGAACCCAGAAAATTCAATGGAGGGTTGCTCCGGGTCTATTTATATAAATTAGAAATTCATAAACTGCAGGAAGATTGGTTTGGAAACCATTTTACATTCTTTTTTTATTTTTTACTGAAAATTTAGCGACGTTTAGCGTCGTTTAGCGACGTTTATATACGTCATTGAATACATCGCTAAATACGTCGCTGAATACATCGCTAAATACGTCGCTGAATGTCGCTAAATTGCTGACATGGCAGTATTTGCCAGGTCAATAAAATATCGCTAAATGTGTTGCAAAACATCGTTAAACAAATTTTTTTAGCTTAAATGCGTCGCTAAACGTCGCTAAATATTGTTGAGTCGCTAAACGTCGCTAATAAGAAAAATAGGAGAATTCTACCGTACTCCGTGCAACTATGGTTGTTGATCCTGCGGAGCCTACCCAAAGGTTCAGGTCGAATCAGGGTTTGACTGACCTCTCGACCCTCGGAAGTCGGGTGGGGCCCCTCCATTTTCTAAATTCATAAATCGAATTTGAATGGTCGACCCGCGGATGATCTTATCATTCATTTTTGAATCTTTTATCAGTGAGGGCAATCCAATCTCTTTGAATGCCCTTCTCTTCTAGTCGAAAGCAAGACGAAACCTTCTCTTAGTTTAGTCAAGGGCACTGTGAACTGTAATTGGCATCCAGATTGATTTCGAGCCGGAGTTTGCTTGTTTTAGTCCATACAACGCCTTCCTGAGTCGACTAACTAGCAGCCTGTGATCGAAAATCTATTTTTTCCTATTTTCAATCTATTCTTTCCGGGCAAGCCAGTTCCTTGTTGTTTGAAGAAACCCTCCGTTGTAACTCGAGCATTTCAAGGTATGCCATCGCTCTTATCTCTTGACCTGAGACTGGGACCTTCGAGCGATTAGGTACTATGTACTATTCCAGTCTCCAATCCAAATTTTTATTGACATATTTTAATCATTTTATTATGAGAACCAATCTTACTACTTCTGATCCTGTGGGCCCAGGGCTCGAGGGCGAGCCATACGAGAGTTAGTCGAATCTGTTTCCGTTCTGGTTCGGGTCAGAATCCCGCCTAAAAAGAAAAATGGATTCTATTTTCGTTTTATTTTTGTCAAAAAAGAAATATTGCGGAGACAGGATTTGAACTCGTGACCTCCACAAAAAGCTGTGGTATCTTATGGACCTAACATAGGTCACATCCCTCACGACATAAGATTGAAAGATCCAAACCTTCTGACTCTCTTTGACTTACCATTTTCTCTTTCCTGCTCCATACATATTAGGTTTTGAGGGCGAAGTACGCTTTCGAAATAGCCGGTTGGATTGGTCCGACCAAGAAAGGCATGGGAGTGGATAGGCATTGCTTGGGCTAAGTAAGGGCCGAGTTAAGTAAAGAGGTGGAACTAGTGAACTATACTTGCTTCTTGATAGATGTGTGGGACAGAGGGCTCGTGGTACCTGTTGCCCACCCTTAATTTGCATTGGGATCGAGAAAGTTCCATGGAGTTCATAATTGCATAAAGGAGTCAAAATAGTGGCTGCGACACGTCGAGGCGAGCGAAGTGAGTCGAAGTGAGGCGACCAAAGGCGCCCGAAGGACCCCATAATGGTACGGAACAATAGTATCATTGGAGTAGATACACGACTCACTTTAAATACAAGAAGTAGCGACGCAAATACGTCGCTAAAAACGTCGCTATGGTGACGTTTTGCGATATTTTTTCTGTCAGCGACTAGCTTAAATGCGACTTCATTAAAACGTCGCTAATTACGTCGCTACTTTTTTTTAGCGATATTTTTAGGCCATTTAGCGACGTTTTCACGCGTCGATAATTTGAATTATTCTGGTAGTGGATAACCCGATGGGCCCGACCCAACCCGAGTCCAACCCGATCCTCCGGGCTTCGTCTTGGGCTATATATATTAAACCCGAGGTCGGGTCAGATTTGGGCTCAGACTATACTTATGATTCATCGAGTTGGATCCGAATTGAGCTCAAACCCAGCCCAACCCGTCCGAGTTGCACCCATATGTAGCAGTGAAGTTCATGAGAAAGTCCATCATATGTCCCCATGAAAGTAAGATACAGAGACATTTATGAGTGAAAATACTTGTAAGAAGTATTAATTTCACCAAAATTTTTTAAATTTTTTTAAATTTTTTTAAGAATTTCCATATTTAGTTGGAACACCTGTAAGGAGTACTCTCAACTAAAATATTAGTGCTTGGGGACCATCATAGTAAATACAAATAAATGTCAGATAACTATGAACCTGTCTATTTTTGCACCCCAAAAAGGAACAAGAATATGCGAATCGTTCAACCTTTTAGAACTTTTACAAAAATAAATGCATATATTAAAATGAAAAATAAAAGTTTCTGAGAAGCAAGAAATGCATGTAATACATTATCCTGATACCTTTCGTGATCTCATGCTTAAGAAACCATGATTGGTAAAACTCAGTACCAGGACGCAATAGCTCCAACCACAATTTTCCATGATTGGCAAAACTCAAACAGACTTGCAAGCCCCGCTTGGCTAGCGGCAGTTATCTGTCCATAACAAGCCCAACTTGTGAATTTGTTCTCGTTGTTTATATATCTGCTTGAGGGGTTAAACAAGTGCAACGTCCGGAACATTTTCCTCCAAACATCTTAGGTTCGAACCTTACCATTCTATATTTCTTTCAGACACTGTAGTTTGTAGAATAGAGTATAGTTAAATAGAATCATTATTATTATAATTATTATTATTATTATTATTAGATGAGTTAAATAGAATTCGTGATCTATCTATCCCATTCAACTTGCATTAGCGAACGCATTGGTAGGGTAATTAAGAATTTGTTTACAATTAAGTTACCGTAGATTTATGTATTATATCTACTTAGCATACTTTTAAAATCCTGAACAAAACCATCCAAACTGAACCCCTTACCATTCTATTTTTCTTTCAGACACTGTATTTTTAAAATTCTAAAGAAAGAGAAGACATACGAATTAGGTATGGCTCTGTTCACGAAAGTAGTGCATGGTTATTATCTGTCTAGTAATGGTTAGAAAAAGAAGTACGATAACAGAAGAAAGCAAATAAAAAGAAGGAATAATAAAAAAGTAGAAAAGTAGTGATATGCAAGTGGAGCCAACATTAACAGCAGAGGCGGTTCCAGGTAAGCGTGCTCACCCCAAAAAAATTTCTTTTTTTTCTTTTCTATTTATATCCTTAGATGCATGGTGTCATGGCAACTTATAGAAGTGCTTAGTTTGATCCTTTAATGCATAATTCAGGCATGAAAGCTGGACTCCACAATTTTGGAATGGGAAAATGGAAAGAAATGAAAGCAAGACGTCGCATTAATTGCATTAATAGAAAGAAAAGAGGTCAAATTTAATTCCATAACTATATTGTTGAAACTTTGTGTTATGCTTCAGCCATTTCCTTTTATGTTTCTTATTTTCCTGGTTCATAGCTTATAATTCTGATAAAAATGCTGTGCTGAACAGCTAAAATGCGACAATGGAGAACTGGGAGGAAATTAAGCATCATCTGGTCTCATGTTTTTTTTTTTACAACTTATCAAGTATGGACCGAGTGCCAAAATTTTTAGTTATTATGAATACTAATTATCATGTTTGAATATGGATACTAATTTTCATAATATATGTTGCTAGTTTTTCAAAAGCAGCAGCAATCTCAAACCAAGCCTTAGTTTACCATTCCTATGTATTGCTAAACATATAATATGTGGATCAATTATTTTACTTGCAATATTATTTCATAGCAATAAGACAACGTCATTACAATCCAAATGGTCGCTCAATGTTCAAGTGAAATCCTAATCAGCAATGTTGGAGGAGAAACAACGACAGCTGGAGAGGCAGCCACAGTCTCAGTGCCAGTCGACGTCTCTTCAGTGGTCTCCTCGGTCGCCGTCGTTGGTGCTTGAGCAGGCGCAATTGGATGTCTTCTCACCCAACAATTGTAGCATAATCCGAAAATTGTGGCAATAAGGCCGGCGATTCCAACCATTGCACTTAAAATTGATGTAGTCGTCTATAGCGAGGGCGGCGAAGGCGAGGGGAGGTCAGATAACTTGTTGGCGTCCATGTTGATTGGGTCACCTACTACGCTAAGGCATCCTTGTCATCACCTACTACGCCAATTGAGTTGGCAGAATTTCGGCTCCCAAAGTTGTTTCTTGCCACGTTTGTCGGCTACGATGGTTTTTCCTTTTTTTTCACCATATGAGATGGCAGAACTTTTCTCCAGGCATAAATTTTCCAAAAATACTTTTGTTCTCACAAATTTAATAAAAATTAATTACGTTACAGTATTTTTTTTTTTTTTACACCCAAATTTTTTTAATAAAGGTTAATGTCTTCGATCCTCTTTTTTTCAGGCTCCTCATAGTAATGTTGTTTTTAGTTAGCATCGTAGCAGTTGGCCATACTACGATCATTGGTGAGAGTAGTATGGCTAACTGCAACCTACCGCCCTCGCGGCCCACTGGACTGCCCCAATAATAATAGCGGCGGAAGTTGGAATCGACGGCCTTGTATTGACAATGTTAGGACTATAACTTACATATTCGGCGAACCGCCATCCAATTGTGCCGACTAGTCCAGCACTAGCACTGGCGACGACAGCGGAGACGAGGCCTGAGGGAGACGGCGACGGAGACGGAGACGAAGAGGGCGAAGGACGAATTCCGCCAGCCAATTCAGCAATGATTCCAATATTGGTCTTTCCGTCATGACCTATATTAATATATTATATATTGTTAATATTATATATTATTAATATAATATATTAATATATTAATATAATATATTAATATATTATATATTGTTAATATAATATTTTATATATTATTAATATAATATATTAATATATTAATATATTATTAATATAATATATTAATATATTAATATATTATTAATATAATATATTAATATATTAATATATTATATATTGTTAATATAATATATTATATATTATTAATATAATATATTAATATATTAATATATTGTATATTGTTAATATAATATATTATTAATATAATATATTAATATATTATATTAATATAATATATTATATTAATAGCACGTATCAAAGAAAACTACTCCCTCATTTGATCTCAGCTGCTTCCAAAAGGTTAATATATTAATATATTATATTTTGTTAAAAAAAAAATCGTTCAGGTGACGGTGGGGTTGACGTGGCCGCCGGCGACGGAGACGGCGACGAAGAGGGCGAAGGCATGGGCCAGGGCGGCGGAGACGAGACCCGAGGGGTTGGCGGCGTCGTCGCCGCCGGTGAACTTGGAGAAGGCCATTTTTTTTTTTTTACAACTTATCAAGTAGGGACCGAGTGCCAAAGTTTTTAATTATTATGGATACTAATTATCATGTTTGAATATGGATACTAATTTTCATAATATATGTTGCTAGTTTTTCAAAAGCAGCAGCAATCTCAAACCAAGCCTTAGTTTACCATTCCTATGTATTGCTAAACATATAATATGTGGATCAATTATTTTACTTGCAATATTATTTCTCAGCAATAAGACAACGTCATTACAATCCAAATGGTCGCTCAATGTTCAAGTGAAATCCTAATCAGCAATGTTGGAGGAGAAACAACGACAGCTGGAGAGGCAGCCACAGTCTCAGTGCCAGTCGACGTCTCTTCAGTGGTCTCCTCGGTCGCCGTCGTTGGTGCTTGAGCAGGCGCAATTGGATGTCTTCTCACCCAACAATTGTAGCATAATCCGAAAATTATGGCAATAAGGCCGGCGATTCCAACCACTGCACTTAAAATTGATGTAGTCGTCCATAGCGAGGGCGGCGAAGGCGAGGGGAGGTCAGATAACTTGTTGGCGTCCATGTTGATTGGGTCACCTACTACGCTAAGGCATCCTTGTCATCACCTACTACGCCAATTGAGTTGGCAGAATTTCGGCTCCCAAAGTTGTTTCTCGCCACGTTGGTCGGCTACGATGGTTTTTCCATTTTTTTTTCGCCATATGAGATGGCAGAACTTTTCTCCAAGCATAAATTTTCCAAAAATACTTTTGTTCTCACAAATTTAATAAAAATTAATTACGTTACAGTAAATTTTTTTTTTACACCCAAATTTTTTTAATAAAGGTTAATGTCTCCGATCCTCTCTTTTTTTCAGGCTCCTCATAGTAATGTTGTTTTTAGTTAGCATCGTAGCAGCTAGCCATACTACGATCATTGGCGAGAGTAGTATGGCTAACTGCAACCTACCGCCCTCGCCACCCTCGCGGCCCACTGGACTACCCCAATAATAATAGCGGCGGAAGTTGGAATCGACGGCCTTGTATTGACAATGTTAGGACTATAACTTACATATTCGGCGAGCCGCCATCCAATTGCGCCGACTAGTCCAGCACTAGCACTGGCGACGACAGCGGAGACGAGGCATGAGGGAGACGGCGACGGAGACGAAGAGGGCGAAGGACGAATTCCGCCAGCCAATTCAGCAATGATTCCAATATTGGTCTTTCCGTCATGACCTATATTAATATATTATATATTGTTAATATAATATATTATATATTATTAATATAATATATTAATATATTATATATTGTTAATATAATATATTATATATTATTAATATAATATATTAATATATTAATATAATATATTTATATATTATATATTGTTAATATAATATATTATATATTATTAATATAATATATTAATATATTAATATAATATATTAATATATTATATATTGTTAATATAATATATTATATATTATTAATATATTATATTAATATAATATATTATGTTAATATAATATAATATATTAATATAATATAATATATTAATAGCACGTATTAAAGAAAACTACTCCCTCTTTTGATCTCAGCTGCTTCCAAAAGGTTAATATATTAGTATATTATATTTTGTTAAAAAAAAAATCGTTCAGGTGACGGTGGGGTTGACGTGGCCGCCGGCGACGGAGACGGCGACGAAGAGGGCGAAGGCATGGGCCAGGGCGGCGGAGACGAGACCCGAGGGGTTGGCGGCGGCGTCGCCGCCGGTGAGCTTGGAGAAGGCCATGTTTTTTTTTTTTTACAACTTATCAAGTATGGACCGAGTGCCAAAGTTTTTAATTATTATGGATACTAATTATCATGTTTGAATATGGATACTAATTTTCATAATATATGTTGCTAGTTTTTCAAAAGCAGCAGCAATCTCAAACCAAGCCTTAGTTTACCATTCCTATGTATTGCTAAACATATAATATGTGGATCAATTATTTTACTTACAATATTATTTCTCAGCAATAAGACAACGTCATTACAATCCAAATGGTCGCTCAATGTTCAAGTGAAATCCTAATCAGCAATGTTGGAGGAGAAACAACGACAGCTGGAGAGGCAGCCACAGTCTCAGTGCCAGTCGACGTCTCTTCAGTGGTTTCCTCGGTCGCCATCGTTGGTGCTTGAGCAGGCGCAATTGGATGTCTTCTCACCCAACAATTGTAGCATAATCCGAAAATTGTGGCAATAAGGCCGGCGATTCCAACCACTGCACTTAAAATTGATGTAGTCGTCCATAGCGAGGGCGGCGAAGGCAAGGGGAGGTCAGATAACTTGTTGGCGTCCATGTTGATTGGGTCACCTACTACGCTAAGGCATCCTTGTCATCACCTACTACGCCAATTGAGTTGGCAGAATTTCGGCTCCCAAAGTTGTTTCTCGCCACGTTGGTCGGCTACGATGGTTTTTCCATTTTTTTTCGCCATATGAGATGGCAGAACTTTTCTCCAGGCATAAATTTTCCAAAAATACTTTTGTTCTCACAAATTTAATAAAAATTAATTACGTTACAGTAAATTTTTTTTTACACCCAATTTTTTTTAATAAAGGTTAATGTCTCCGATCCTCTCTTTTTTTCAGGCTCCTCATAGTAATGTTGTTTTTAGTTAGCATCGTAGCAGCTGGCCATACTACGATCATTGGCGAGAGTAGTATGGCTAACTGCAACCTACCGCCCTCGCCACCCTCGCGGCCCACTGGACTGCCCCAATAATAATAGCGGCGGAAGTTGGAATCGACGGCCTTGTATTGACAATGTTAGGACTATAACTTACATATTCGGCGAGCCGCCATCCAATTGCGCCGACTAGTCCAGCACTAGCACTGGCGACGACAGTGGAGACGAGGCCTGAGGGAGACGAAGAGGGCGAAGGACGAATTCCGCCAGCCAATTCAGCAATGATTCCAATATTGGTCTTTCCGTCATGACCTATATTAATATATTATATATTGTTAATATTATATATTATTAATATAATATATTAATTTATTAATATAATATATTAATATATTATATATTGTTAATATAATATATTATATATTATTAATATAATATATTAATATATTAATATATTATATTAATATATTATATATTGTTAATATAATATATTATATATTATTAATATAATATATTAATATATTAATATAATATATTAATATATTGTTAATATAATATATTATATATTATTAATATAATATATTAATATATTATATTAATATAATATAATATATTAATAGCACGTATCAAAGAAAACTACTCCCTCATTTGATCTCAGCTGCTTCCAAAAGGTTAATATATTAATATATTATATTTTGTTAAAAAAAATCGTTCAGGTGACGGTGGGGTTGACGTGGCCGCCGGTGACAGAGACGGCGACGAAGAGGGCGAAGGCATGGTCCAGGGCGGCGGAGACGAGACCGGAGGGGTTGGCGGCGTCGTTGCCGCCGGTGAGCTTGGAGAAGGCCATGTTTTTTTTTTTTTTACAACTTATCAAGTATGGACCGAGTGCCAAAGTTTTTAATTATTATGGATACTAATTATCATGTTTGAATATGGATACTAATTTTCATAATATATGTTGCTAGTTTTTCAAAAGCAGCAGCAATCTCAAACCAAGCCTTAGTTTACCATTCCTATGTATTGCTAAACATATAATATGTGGATCAATTATTTTACTTGCAATATTATTTCTCAGCAATAAGACAACGTCATTACAATCCAAATGGTCGCTCAATGTTCAAGTGAAATCCTAATTAGCAATGTTGGAGGAGAAACAACGACAGCTTGAGAGGTAGCCACAGTCACAGTACCAGTCGACGTCTCTTCAGTGGTTTCCTCGGTCGCCGTCGTTGGTGCTTGAGCAGGCGCAATTGGATGTCTTCTCACCCAACAATTGTAGCATAATCCGAAAATTGTGGCAATAAGGCCGGCGATTCCAACCACTGCACTTAAAATTGATGTAGTCGTCCATAGCGAGGGCGGCGAAGGCGAGGGGAGGTCAGATAACTTGTTGGCGTCCATGTTGATTGGGTCACCTACTACGCTAAGGCATCATTGTCATCACCTACTACGCCAATTGATTTCGGCTCCCAAAGTTGTTTCTCGCCACGTTGGTCGGCTACGATGGTTTTTCCATTTTTTTTTTCGCCATATGAGAAGGCAGAACTTTTCTCCAAGCATAAATTTTCCAAAAATACTTTTGTTCTCACAAATTTAATAAAAATTAATTACGTTACAGTAAAAAAAAAAATTTTACACCCAAATTTTTTTAATAAAGGTTAATGTCTCCGATCCTCTCTTTTTTTCAGGCTCCTTATAGTAATGTTGTTTTTAGTTAGCATCGTAGCAGCTAGCCATACTACGATCATTGGCGAGAGTAGTATGGCTAACTGCAACCTACCACCCTCGCGGCCCACTGGACTGCCCCAATAAGAATAGCGGCGGAAGTTGGAATCGACGGCCTTGTATTGACAATGTTAGGACTATAACTTACATATTCGGCGAGCCGCTATCCAATTGTGCCGACTAGTCCAGCACTAGCACTGGCGACGACAGCGGAAACGAGTCCTGAGGGAGACGGCGACAGAGACGGAGACGAAGAGGGCGAAGGACGAATTCCGCCAGCCAATTCAACAATGATTCCAATATTGGTCTTTCCGTCATGACATATATTAATATATTATATATTGTTAATATAATATATTATATATTATTAATATAATATATTAATATATTAATATATTAATATAATATATTAATATATTATATATTGTTAATATAATATATTATATATTATTAATATAATATATTAATATATTAATATATTAATATATTAATATATTATATATTGTTAATATAATATACTATATATTATTAATATAATATAATATATTAATATATTAATATATTAATATATTATATATTGTTAATGTAATATATTATATATTATTAATATAATATATTAATATATTATATTAATATAATATAATATATTAATAGCACGTATCAAAGAAAACTACTCCCTCATTTGATCTCAGCTGCTTCCAAAAGGTTAATATATTAATATATTATATTTTGTTAAAAAAAAAATCGTTCAGGTGATGGTGGGGTTGACGTGGCCGCCGGCGACGGAGACGGCGACGAAGAGGGCGAAGGCATGGGCCAGGGCGGCGGAGACGAGACCCGAGGGGTTGGCGGCGGCGTCGCCGCCGGTGAGCTTGGAGAAGGCCATGCCTGAAACCAGATGGCTGGCGAAGACGAAGATGGAGGTGCAGATGAACTCGGCCTTAAGCGCGCTCGGGTGGAGTGCCTCCCCCGGGTTCCCCACGGCTATTCTGGAGATCGGCATCGAGCTCAACTGTCAGACTGTCGGAGAGAGTGAGTCAATGAGTCAATGAGTGAGCTCTGTCACGTTTGTTAGAGCTCGTTATATATAGGCGGGAACGGAACGAAAGGAAACGAAAGAAAAGTCACCAGCTATATCCGGTTTGCCGGTTGCAATTTGTAGGCTTAAAAATGGCTATAACGCGTGTATATTCTCAATCTCTTCTCCACTCTTGTGTAAATCGTTTTTGTAATTTTTTATTATTTATAAAAAAATTACGAAAAATAACTTTTTCTTTTCTTCACCACAAATATATAATTAAAAACTAAATATAAAAATTAAGTTTAAAAAAATTATCAAAAATATTTAAATTATTTAACAAATATTAATTCAAATATATTTAAATATTTGAACTATTTTTCAATAATATCATAAAAATATTTATTTTACGTGCAACACAATAAAGAAATAAACATTTGAGTTAGAATTATTTAGTTACAAGTAAATTATTTAAAAACTTTGAACATGTGTTTATTGAAACAATATTAAAATAGTCTAAATATAATTTAAATATATTTTAATTATAATTTATTATGATAATAATATATACATAAAAAAAAATTAAAAAAAATTTGTTAAATTTTTTTTTTCACTAGTCCTTAGCGTAGTAGGTGACCCAATCAACATGGACGCCAACAAGTTATCTGACCTCCCCTCGACTTCGCCGTCCTCGCTATGGACGACTACATCAATTTTAAGTGCAGTGGTTGGAATCGCCGGTCTTATTGCCACAATTTTCGGATTATGCTACAATTGTTGGGTGAGAAGACATCCAATTGCGCCTGCTCAAGCACCAACGACGGCGACCGAGGAGACCACTGAAGAGACGTCGACTGGCACTGAGACTGTGGCTGCCTCTCCAGCTGTCGTTGTTTCTCCTCCAACATTGCTGATTAGGATTTCACTTGAACATTGAGCGACCATTTGGATTGTAATGACGTTGTCTTATTGCTGAGAAATAATATTGCAAGTAAAATAATTGATCCACATATTATATGTTTAGCAATACATAGGAATGGTAAACTAAGGCTTGGTTTGAGATTGCTGTTACTTTTGAAAAACTAGCAACATATATTATGAAAATTAGTATCCATATTCAAACATGATAATTAGTATCCATAATAATTAGAAACTTTGGCACTCGGTCCATACTTGATAAGTTGTAAAAAAAAAAAAAAAAACCATGAGACCAGATGATGCTTAATTTCCTCCCAGTTCTCCATTGTCGCATTTTAGCTGTTCAGCACAGCATTTTTATCAGAATTATAAGCTATGAACCAGGAAAATAAGAAACATAAAAGGAAATGGCTGAAGCATAACACAAAGTTTCAACAATCTAGTTATGGAATTAAATTTGACCTCTTTTCTTTCAATTAATGCGACGTCTTGCTTTCATTTCTTTCCATTTTCCCATTCCAAAATTGTGGAGTCCAGCTTTCATGCCTGAATTATGCATTAAAGGATCAAACTAAGCACTTCTATAAGTTGCCATGACACCATGCATCTAAGGATATAGATAGAAAATGATATTATCTATAGAGCTCACTAAGTATTATCATACCATGCATCTTTTGAGCTTTTCATTATACATCTGTATATGTTGCATGGACATAAGTACGAAATAGCATGATACATGTAGTGGCATGAACATGGCACCTATTTTGGAGTTTCCTAGTATGTATTGGAGTGTGTTTGTACCAATATGTGTCCAGACCTTAAATCTTCTTTTTTGCTTCCTCCCAAATAAATTGGCACAGAAAAAAAAGATTACAAGGTAGACACAAATGTCAGAACTGTTTTCAAGTATAGAATAAAGAAAAACTGAAAGTATTCAAGAGAAAAATGAAGTAATATTCTCACTTTATAGTGAGTTCTATATAGTAATCAGTGCATTTCTCTATTGATGCTTCGTTGAAGCCTAGCCGTGCTCTTCTTCTTTTTTCTTTGTCAGCTTAAAAGCTTATATCTACAAAGTCAGATTTGGTAATAAGGAATAGAATGTAAGAAATTAATATTTTACTAAGTCTTCAACACCTACCATGGCTACAAAGAACATTACTGTTGACCATCGCCACAGAAACCATTCCTTTACCACTCCCAGTATTTCCTGCTCAGACAGCTCTAACTCAAATATATTCAGAAATATAGATTTTATAGATATAGTTAACATTTGTTTCTATTTTGTTAGATTGTTCATTCGCATCCTAAAGACACAACTTTTTTTTTCTGTCCAGAAATTTTGCCTATAAGCAAGTTGAGAACAAAAGCAACTTCTCCATGAATTTTGCCTAAAACAAAATCTCAAGAAGAATGACAGAGACATCTGAGATTAGATTGTACAATATGAACCCTTCCTATAACAAATGAATAAAAATGAGATCAATCTCTCTTTTCTTTTTACTGCCAAGGTGAGCATTTCCTATCACAAACCAACACAACATTATCTAAATTTCATCATTTTAGTACATGATCAAAACTAAAAAAAGTTGATGAAAACCCTATCTAACAGACCTTCCATGAACAAACACTGCATAAAAAAATAGGTAACCCTAGCTACCTGCCAACTGGTCATCAAGGTTCTATCGAGACGGTGAGAAAATATGAATATTGTATCACATTTACATGCATTCGCTCTACGCAAGAAATCAACCTTCAACCTGTGGAAGTCAATTAGCAACATGCAAGGATACACCAGCTTGCAACAATTTAATGACTGAGCAATTGGAAATTTTCTATAGTCCAAGACTTATCAAAGAATTCATATATAAGGTCTGTAAGTTTATCTACAAGCATGCATCCTTGAAGAACTATATATATCTGCAGTAAACAGAAATGGTTTTTGTCTACCTAGGTAGAAGACATTAAAATCAATATCCGAGTCCATGCCATGCCAGTGTTGTGTTGGTTTCGGACATGACAAGACACGCCAAAATCGGTGATGTGATCATTAGTTTGACCCTATCGGATCAACATAGGATAAATTACTCATGTTTCAGTACTGGGTGTAATATAGCTCATCACTACTTTATAGGATGAAATAACCGTAAGGATATGGTCTGGAGTCTTTAGGCTTCCGAAGGATAAATTGAGGAAGCCAGATTTCAAGAAGAGTGCTAAAAGTAAATACCAAAATATCTTAAGAATAATGAACCCCATATCTTTTTGAGAGAAATTAATTGAATATCCAGGTATGAATGTTCAATACTGACCCTAGCTCGAATGTCTACATAATAATAGTATATTATTCGGTAGAAAGCTTACCAAATCCAAATTGTTGTTCGAGGCGATTTCCGATAAAAAACAGGCTTAACATATTGGCAAGCAGATTAACACCAGCATGCAACCATATACAAGAAACAAGCCTCCATCCTTGATCTCCATCGACCACTTTGTCCCTTTCAAGAGCTCCCAACTTCACTAAACTGAGCAAGGCAGGTCCGAAATAATATTAAGACCCTTTATTTAAATCTAAATTCCACTTATAGATGAAATTTTTGCTATCTGTGTATAAAAGTACAAGTCTCAAAATTAATACACCATGTCACGATCAATATACTACTACAAAAATCTTTAAAAATGACACTTTATAGATGACAATCATCTCAAAATGTCATTTAATAGTACTTTTAATGTCGGCTCATTTAATGATCGTCATTAATAACTTTATCAATGACATTTAAAAAAGATAGCGTTATGATAAGTACTCTAAGATGACGATTAAATTTATGGAAGTCATACTTTGTGTGTGAAAAAGAAGAAGATATGAGATTAACAATGACAATGATATTAAGGATCATATTTAGTTTAACAATGACGAAGACCAAATGTGTGTCATTAAATATTAATTAAAAAATAACATACTAACAATAGTTTGTCATATCTTTCTTAAGCAAATTTTCTTAAACCGATAAAAGGAACAAGGCTTTAATAGAACCAAATCACAAAAAATGAGACAACGAAAAAAATTAAAATAAAACACCACACAACTAAATGGAAAACTTACCCAAAACAAAAGTAAACCTATCAAAAAATATATTACTAATTTGTCACAGGGCAAGTTTATTTTTTAATGCAAAATAAAATTTTATAGGAGAAATAATGAAAATACTACCGATGTTTTTGTTAAAAAAAACCAAAAGATTTGGCGTTTTCATGACAAATTAAAAATAAATAAAGTAGAAACACCATACATACCGGCGAGTTAGATTTCCCAACTAATTTTCACAAAATTAATATTGTGAACAGATTTCCAGATAAATACGTTTTTCTACAAGAAAAAAAAAACTTATGTTTTAAAGTTCTAAAAATAAACTCTATATTGCTGGATACTGTGTTAGAAATATCAAAATTTTAATCAAATTTTAGGAATATAAATTTTTTGACTGTATTATGTGTACCAAAAAATCAAGGTAATCAAAGGCGCAAGACGCATTCGAGGCGCAAAGGGTCCAAATCGCCCGAGGCGCAAGGCACACTTAAGACGCGCGTCCGAGCGACGCGAGACACAAAAATTATATATATATATATATATATATATATATATATATATATATATATTCATATCGAATTTCTACATTGATAAACATGTGTGCTTCAAATTTTCCCATGTCTAGGTTACAATCACTTTGAATTGAGTGAGAGAGAGAAAATAGTAAAAAAAGGAACAACAGTTCAAAAAAAGTTTAAAAACTGTACAACAGTTCAAAAAATAGTCTAAACATGTTATTTTATTTACAAGATTTTCAAGGCGCACCTTAGCTATTCCAAGGCGCTCGAAAAATGCGCGTCTTAGGTGCGTCTTAAGAATTGCGCCCCGCGTGGAGTGCCGTGAGGTGCTGCCCCTGCGCCTAGGAGCAAGGCGCGCCTTAGGCGCGCCTGAGACGCGACTTTGACTACACTGCCAAAAACAACTAAAATAATACGCCGGAGTTCATTGACCTGGCCTTATCAATTTCTAGAAGACTAGAAATACAAAATTCTTGACTCTGTAATTATTCCATGTACCCACACCTCAACAAGCCTTACTAAACTCTTGATTTTTTTTTCTTTTTTTTACCCCACCTTCCGGACTCAGAATGTGCTAGTCATAATGTTTTCTCAGACAATCGTGTGAGTCATGTTCGCACGGGCAACTTCATCATCGCCATGGACGTCCGCAAGCAGGTTCTTTCGCCCACAAGCGGGTCTTGCTTGACACCGGTTACTAAACTCCCGATCGACCAAAGAAAAAACCCCACTCCTCCACTACTACTCCCCCAACTATGTTCCGGCGACTCTCCCTCCTCTACTCCTCCCCCAACCATGTCCCGGCAACTCTTCCACCTCTCTACTAGACTCCAACTCCTCCACCATCGTCCCACCCTCCTACTTCCTCCCTCCCCAAAACCAGAGCCCTAATTTCTTGCGCCAAAACACTAATCCCACCTATGCACTGCCGATCCCAACATCCCAATGCTGCAGAACTTCTCGACCATGAGCCTGCTGCGGCTAAAAGATCTCCAGGACAACAAGGGAGGACGGAATAAGAAGAGGAGGAAGAAGCAGGGGATCGGGTCCGGGACGGGAAAGAAGGCCGGATGGGGCCACAAGGGACAGAAGGACATGGGGACGATGAAGTTCAGGTTCGAGGGAGGGAGGGAGGGCAAACCCCATTACGACGGAGGCTCCCCAAGCGGTGGTTCAAGAACCGCTTCAGCGTCTGTTTCCAGGTAGATCACTTCGCTTTCTAGATTGTAACATAAGGCATGCAACTATTTCTGAAATTACGCAAACCTGTCGAATAAATTGTTTTTTGTATGTTGGTGATGGTATAAAGGGAGTTCGAAAAAATTTTACTCCCCATATTTTGACAATTAGCGAGACTCGGGGTGTTTAAGCATGGATTGCCTCAACGATATAGTATCGGGATCTAAGATAAAATAATATCCACATGGTGATCCAGGTACGGTGGCCTAAAGTTGGAGGGAAGGTACGAGTTTTCGTACACGTGGTTCACATTCCGCAGAGATAGTTTGATCTCTTCTATATCATTGAAAGAGTTATATTTGCCCTTGTTTTGGCTGGTTTCAATATTCAACATTACAAACTAAATGAGAAATGGACATTAGTTTCACCCTTAGAGGTGCATGGTAGTTAAGGCCTGATTAAATTCACAAAACATAAAAATGGTGCAGTGGAGGAATCATTTATACCCTTTGGCAAAATCTCATGCATTGTCCACTTGTTCTCAAACGCTAACCGTATTAGATATACAAACCATCATGGTAGTCATAGTGTCATACTTCTTTATCATCTATATCAGTTATGAATTGGTAAGTTAATTTTTTTCCCATGAAAGATAAAAAAAGAAAAAACAGACGAAACAAACCAACGTAGCTTGAAAAATTAAATACAATTACGTATGGATTGTTTATTTCTATTGATGTAAGTTGAATATTAAGAACATGTCAAATACTAACTATCAATTCATGACACTACTATTTTCTAGATGGTTCATTCACCATTGTCAAATCAATTGACCTATTGTGTTCATACTATCAACCAATCCTTTCTGGATAGTAGTTATTACATAATTGTTATGAATTGTTTGATCTTAGTGGGTTTTACCTTTGATTTGGATTTAATTTTACCAAGTCCAACCCTAAACTGATACAAAGTATTATGAAATCATCGGATATGACTTTGAGTACTAGAAATTATACATTTTAAATAGCCCAAAGTTTAATGTAGCAAATGAAAACATAATGATAAATCTTGCATAAATGTCTTTCAATTCATACTAGCACTGTGAACTTAAGATGAACTATAGAATCCACTATTTTATTTTATTTAATAATTGAATTATTCCTTATCTGATATCAACTCAAGATTTTAGATTCTTTTATGTGGATCAGCTATGTGAATTTTATAACCATCAGTAACCTTTTGCACATTATACTAGAATTGTAGCCACATCAAGGACATTGACACTATATAAAAGTACTAGCAAAAATAAATTCAGCTGGTTGTTACTTGACATCAACTGTGTATGAGGTGGTGCCTATTACAACTATTGGCAAAAGAATGACTTGTCACTAAGTCTAAGTAGCCAATTACCAGGTACAAGAGCACACCTCACTAATCTATCATCTATGAGATGATTGAGAACTATATACCAGTATGTAGGTTCATCTGATGGTTCATTTTTATGTTCTGTAACATTTTTCTTACGTTCTAGTTTCAGATTGTTGATTCAAAGATTCATCACAACAATCTTATCAGTAACATATTGGCAAAGGTGTTTTCCCTATAAAATGCAAGTGTTTCAGAAATCTTGAAAAATAATATATGCATCTTTTTGCTTGAAATATATAGATTGACTTGGTAACCAAATGCATATGGTTTACAGGTAGAAAGGAACCTTGCCAAGGAAGATTAACGAATGTTTAGTGAACCAACATAAATTTCGATCTGCTCCTAATAAGGCCACCAAACTTCACTTTAGAGCAAGGATATGGCTTGCTGTCATGGAAGACCTACCTGCAAAAGGAATAAGCAATGCAGAAAATGTATGTTCCTCTAAGTTCATGTGATCATTCTCTGTTTTATGTGAAAATGTACGGGCTTCCGTACGAAGACTCCTCGCTCCTCGCTCCTCCCTCAACCCCTCTCTCTACAATAAGGATATTCACCACTGGAGACACCTCTCTCTCTCAGGATCCTCACCAACTTGGCCGCGCCTTTGTCGATAGGATCCCGAGCACTCGAGGAAGCATTTGTTCCTTCGCTCCTGACTCCTGCGGGTTCCAGCCGCCTCCTTGGCCGCAACAACTTCGCTACTGTGAGCAGTGAGCCTCTTATTTAACTTTTGTTAATTGCTATTCTTCTATTCTTTTGCATAATTATTTTGTTCATTCTAGACTTCTAGTCATGTTGAAACTTGAAATACTGTTGCTCAGTTGCTCTGGAGTATTGTTAATCTTCTGAAGCATTAGCTCCGTTCAGTTAATACAAATGCAGTTTACCATAAAAAAAATTCTTTATTTAGAAAATAATTAAGTGTGTCAAAGTACATATTGAAATGTCCCAGGATTAATAATGTATCACTATCAGCTTGTCTTCAAATTCCGATGGGAGCGATTATGAATGGTCCGCTTCGGAATAGTCGTAAACTTTTGGATTTTGCTACAAGCTGGAGTTAAATTATTTGGAGGAAAATAATTAAACTATGTTGTCGGTTTGGAAAATAATTTTCTTTCTTAAATTAGGATTGTAAAAAGCAAAACAAATGAATCTAACTACGCATTTGGATTTTTAACAAATAACTCTCAATGTTTAAATTACTAATAATACACGTAATATTATAATATTATAGTACTTTTTGAACTATATGAAAATTAGACTTTTGTTCATTATTTATCATCTGATTATTAGACTTCTAGTTATTTTGTTCATTCTAGACTTTCGGATATGTTGAAATGCTCTTGTGGATAATTAGATATGAAAATTTGTTATCAGTTTCAAGTACTTTAGTTATCCGTTTTCAAGTACTTTGGATATTAGATATAAAAATTTGTTAATCTTTGCATCTTTAGGATCTTTAGGAAAAGAGTCTGATACTTAAAATTTGCATCTTTAGCATAATTAGATACTTGAAAATTGAAAGAGACCGATACAACCAAACGTGCTTTAAATTAGTATCAATTAACAATGAGTCTCTGTTATATACTGATTTCAAGTTAAAATAGATATTTATTTTTAAAGTGTTCTTAAAAGAGCCTGATACTTCAATTTTTTTTATAGAGGTTACAAATTAGTATCAGTTACAAATTAAGACTATGGCTTGAAGTTTTTTTAAAAGAGTCCGATACTTAAAGTATTTGTTTATAGAGGTTACAAATTAGTATCAGTTAACAATGAGTCTTCTTTACAAAATTGTATTGGTTTAGAAGTCTTCTTTAGAAATTAGTATCAGTGTTAATAATAGTATCCTAAGATCCGAAGTTTGATACTTAATTCAGTGTTATACTAGTAAAGTTTTTTTTATAGAGGTTACAAATTAGTATCAATTAACAATGAGTCTGCTTTACAAATTAATATCAGTTAACAATGAGTCTTTGTTTAGAAGTCTTCTTTACAAATTAGTATCAGTCAGTGTCATACTAGTAATCCTAAGATCAGTGTTATACTAGTATCCTAAGATCCAAAGTTGCAGTCAGCTTGATACTTAAGTCAGTTTGTGGGAAAATGATATTTGAATCACACATTTGGATTACGATGGCATTCTAAAAAATAATTTGTCTTGATTTTTTTAGTATATTTTAAGTTCAGCCCGGCGTAAACAAAAATCTTGGCTCCGCCCTTGATCGGAACACATCCAAGTCTTCTTCAATGATGTGTTGACAACTCATGTATGATGTTGATCGTTTACACTTTGCATGTTTCTTTTCCTCAAATCTCTCTTCTTCTACATAAATTCCAGTTACAAATATGCTTTATATATACTTGCTGAATGAATATTTTCCAGGGAATAGCGAGGAATTTTCCTTCTTCGTGCACTTCAAGACTACCACCACCAATGGTAAGTAGAGTTTGAATGCAGATCTTGACCTTAAAAGCCCTATTCTACTTATCGTTGTATTGATTTAATCCAATGCAAGTGCAGTGCTTTTTCTTGCAATATGTAGCGCAGCTGGTATAGACACCTATTTTCATACTCAATGCAACATATGATTCAAGGCAGGTGAAATTACTCTTCCTCCTCAAACCCCACATCCAAACTCTCCTTCCTAGCTTGGGTCTCCTTTTCGGAAGGGAGGTTCTTAACCATTTTTCTATGCGCCGTTTCAACCATTTTTCTATGCGCCGTTTCATTTTTCCACTATTAAGTCGTTCCAATCATCAAATGTAATAGCTAGACTCACTATGTAAAAGGACCTCTCAATATTTAAACTTAAATCATTTTATATATTGTATATTTCATTTATTTTTCCTTATTTCTTTTCTTCATATATATAGTGGTATATTTTAAAATTATATATCATCAATAATGACATGATTTTCCTCTCATATAGACTCTTTTGCTTGCAGCAGATTGGAAGGATGCTACTGTATTGTCTAAGCAAGCAGGTCGGTAGCTGAATTATTTCCTTCTATTAAGTGACCTGCACTATGTTTTTGGATCTTCTTTTTAAGTACTTTCTCTTCGTTTCAAGCTATTAATTACAGGATTATCATGCATAAATTCCTAAATTGTTGTAAAAGGTTTGTTAAGATGATGATTCTATTAATGTAATATTGGTTGTATTGGTATAACATGATGTCATTAACATAGTGGTTGATTTTGTGTTTATTTGTTGTAGTTTGTTGGGAAAAAGGATTACTCCACCAGAGAAAATTGATGTAATCAGAGGAGAGCTGGACAAATTTATCCTGGATATTGTTAAAGAAGACCATATGTAAAAAAAATGATGCCTTAGGAGATTTTGGAAGCGTTGTTAATTTATGTTTAGAATTTTGGAGATTGAAATAATATTGTTTTAGTTCAATGTTGGCAATTTGAATAATTACGAAATAAAATATTTTTGGTTGGTGTGATTTTAAAGCTTGATGCAGAGTCATATACTATTACATATTACTTTTCTTCTTCTTTGTTTTCCTAATATTGGTAATTTATGTTTAATAATATTTCTACAATAAAGACAAATGCATAAAAGTCATCTTTTGTAAATAAAGATGACACATAAAAGTCATATACAAAAAGTCATATTTTCTAAATAAAGATGACGCATAAAAATCATCTCTTAAAAAAAAGATAACACATAAAGGTCATCTTTTATAAATAAAGAAGACGTGTGTTGAGTTGTCATTGTTTTCTCTCGATAAAAGTCATTTTTTTGTAAATAAAGATGACACGTGGAAGTCATTGTTTGTAAATAAAGATGACATATAGAAGTCATCTTTTATAAATAAAGATGATGTGTGTTGAGCTATCATTGTTCTCCCACAATAAAAGTCATCTTTTGTAAATAAGATGACACTTAGAAGTCATAGTTTGTAAATAAATATCACATAAAAGTCATATTTCATACATAAAGATGATGTGTGTTGAGTTGTCATTGTTTTCTCACGATAAAGATGACACAGACGTAGATGACGGCCAGACAAATATCATTAATTAGCATATTTAGCTGTCAATGTTATTTTATAACCATTTTTGTAGTAGTTAACATGGGGCTATTATCATCTAAAAGTATAGTAATGAGGCACAATGCAAAAAAATTTGATGTATCAGACCACTATATATAACATATATATATACAATTGCAAATCATATATTTATAGAAATTATCAAAAGACAAGTGATGATACTTATTCTACCAATCATTTTTTCAGAAAAAACATTTCCGCCATCATATCATTAATAAAAGATGCAAGGAAATAAGAAATTCATCATAATTTCCTATGAAATTGAAGATCATAATCAATTTTATACACAATATGCTTGAGATATTTAAGATCATAATAACTTGAGTTAAGCACCAATTTTGGGCATTTATAGACAACTGGAAAGAAAATAGAGAAGTAGCTTGAAGAATCAGAGAGAAAATATATCCAAACAAGATATTAGGCTCATAAGATAATAGTTGGTGTTTAAAACATTTCCAACCCTCCAGCAAGCCAAAAATCTGATTCTTAATATGTGGCTAAGACAACTGATGGACACAACAATATCTGTCAATTTTATGTGAAAAAATCAATTCATTTGAAATAAGTCTTATCTTGTTAAAAAAACCAATCGATGAGAATGCTGAGGAGTTGATTTTCACTGAATGGCATTCCGATATATGAATTTGTGCACATTCGAGGATCAGATAGAATAAGAGGAAAATACTCTACTTAATCATTGTACCTACTTTTACTCCAATTCCTCCAAAACTCATTCTTACTCGGATAAACTTATTAATTGTATCTTTCATTAGGAGCCTTCCAGCAAGATATTCTAATGAAAATCAACTAAAGCCTATATATTCCTTATAACTGATGTATAATTTTGAAAAATATACCATGTCTGCACTAGATGCCCAAAGCAATTTGTATTGCAAGTGCACTTTGAGTAGTTGCTATCGGCAACAAAAGAAAGACAAATACTAGTAATTGCCAGCCAATATTGTAGTAAATAACTTGTATTATATTATGTTCCAATTAACTTGACAATTGATGACAATAGCAAGGCCCTATAGATGGATTAAAATTAAATGGCAAATCAACACAAGTTTTTGCTTAAGTCTATAAGCTTAAGTTGAAATATTTTTATGCCGTATTTTACTTCAAATCACATCTCACTAGATATTTGAAGAGAAGTGTGTGTTGCTGAGCTTTAAAAATTGTTTTTTAAATTGATCTATCTCTGCACGAACTGATTTATTTCTTAAAATTCACACAATCTATCAGGCACAAAAGTTAGATTGCTAAATTCCTTGGTTAAAACACAAATTAAACTTGGGTGTTAATTTTTTTAGCAACGCGATCGTTCCAAAGCAGATTAAACAAATAAAATGGAAGGCACCGAGAATAAGATATACAACCTTAGGCGACACAGCTAGATGGATAAGCAGAGAATTATTATGAAGAAAATCCAGAGATTCCGAAACCTGGAGAAGCTCGAGCTTGACCTCCAACAGCGCAAGACCAACCCACATCAAGCGAAAAAAACAATTTGCTCTTTTCTTTTCCTTTTTCCAATCAAAACCACATCCATTACCATCCCCTTGAGCTCCTTGGGTACCTTGACCACATTCGTCAAATTCCCCAATATGTTCGCAACAGACGCAAACAGTGGCTCGATTACAATCGCAATGGCATACTTGCTCTCGTCGAGAGCCTAGACGACATGGACAACCCCGAGGTACCGGATCAGGACGAGGCGTGCGTGACGACATCGAGGAACCTGCCCTCGGCGGCCTTGGAGACAAAATTCTACCTCATGTCCCTCTTAGAAACATACCTAAATTCCATGAAATATGTTGCCCAAAATTTTAGGCATACTTGAGAAATTAGGGTTTTGGAGAGGAGAAAACGTACGGAAAGAAAAAGAACACGGGGAGGGGAGACGACCACCTGCGGCACCCCTACGAAACCCAGAAGTTGTCGTCCCAAAGGAAATCCATGGAGGCATCGAAGAGGGAGGTGACTTCCGAGAAGCTAATGGTCCTAGTGGAGGATGTGAAGAAGTGGTGGAGGCGCTCGATGCTATCTCCATCTCCTTCGTATCCTTCGTCCGCTCCATCTCCTTCGTATCCTTCGTCCGCTCCATCTCCAGTACTTCTTCCATTTGTGGAAGAGGAAGGAAATTAGGGTTAGGATTTTGGGATATGGCGATGGTAGGAGTAGATCCAAGAGGAGAGGAGAGAAGGCGCCTGAGGCAGAGGTAAGGAGGAGAGAGAGAGAGAGAGAGCGAGCGAGCGCTCGGGGGAGAGTTGTCTCACGAGGGAAATGGAAATTTTTAGGAGGGGTATTTGATGGGCGCTAAAAATTCGAGGGGAAACACTGAAAAATCGAAAGGGAACGAAAATAAAGAGCGGGGCAAGCCTCGAAGGGATGCCATTTTCTATTTTAACCTTTTGTAACGTTGATTTATATAATCGTTATAAATTGTATCATTTATATGTAAAAAAATGTTATATTATAACAAGCCAAAAATTCTACAAAACGTCATTTCTGAAATTTTGTAACACTTTTATTTAAAAGAGTTCTCAAAGGAAGAAAATAACAAACAAAATAAACAAGCTTCCTTTGGTGAGCAACTTTTATTGACCAGGTTCATAAAAGAAGATAATATTACAGCTTACTTGGCAAGATTAGAATAAATAAAAAATCAGATACAAGCTCCACAGATGACGAAAAGAATATGTTTACATCTTGCAAGCCATATTTATGTTAGCTGTGTTTGAGCAAAAGTTCAAAAAAAAAAATTTCCTTTAGTCCCACATCGGTTGGACCACTCCCCCCTTGTATGTATATATTAGTTTTTCTTCTTTGTTCTCTTAAAGATGTTGTGTGGGAAACCCCTTGGGCCACACGCGTGCGCCGTCGCTGCCCAGGTTAGTTAGGTTCGGTACGGCGCACGTAACGGGTGCGGGTACGTGCCCACATCTGCGGACGCCGAATGCTGATCCAGTTTACTCTTCGGGTTCGGACTGGGATACAAAAATCGTTTTTCTCCTCTTTATTTTTTGAACCGATTTGACTCATTCAAATTTTGAACGTTGAGGCACTATGTTCAGGTTCATTGAACACTTGCGGACGCTGAATGCTGATCCAATTTACTTTTCGGGTTCGGGCTGGGATCCAAAAATCTTTTTTCTCTCCTTTATTTTTTGAACCGATTTGACTCATTCAAATTTTGAACGTTGAGACACTATGTCCATGTTTATTGAACACTTGTGACAGCTCTTTTGACAATAATTCCTCCACGTTTCTTTCCTTTTATTATTGCTTCTTAATGGCCTGTTTATGAGCCATTTATTATTCGGTCTGTGGTTGTGTTTAGGGACTGCCTATATATTGTGGTCTCCTCCTCATTCATTTTAGATAGAAAATCTTCCTACGTGAAAGCTCTTTCTCATTCCTCTCTCGAACCACATTTTGTTCTCTAAATTCTTGCTCTGGGCAGAGCTAAGTTCGGTCTCTCTCTCCGAGTTTTGTGCAACGAAGAGAACCCGGTAGTCAGGAAATTTTACCACTAGAAGCTTCCAAGAAACGTCTGCACATAGACCTCGGATCAACTCTTAGGACAGTGCTTCGTGCACGCCTTCCCCGGAGGCCGGTAACAATTTTTTAGTTTCTTTGTTCTCTTATCAATTTCTGAAAAATATTATATATATCTATAAATATTAACAACAATCTAAGAGTTGATAAAGGCTTTTTTATGTTAACGGAAATAATTTTCTTCTTACTGTAAAAATTTTTGTTTCTTACTTGTTGTCAAGTATACAGACTACCTATATACATTTCTTTTACCTAAAAATAAATATGGTAGCATAAGCAATTTCCATCGAATACTATTGTATACTTGAAAGTAATGTTCATTTCTATTAGAACAATTTTTTGTATTGTTCATTGTTTGACTAATTAGAAGAAAATTAATATTGTTGAACTTAAATTTTGTGGGTACTGTTTATTGTTTAATTTTGATTAACTTATATTGATTAAGGATTAATATTGTTAACAAACGATTAACTTATTAGCAGTATTTGTTACATACCAAATTGTGTATTGTCCAATTTTGCTACATACCATTTTGCTTGTATACCAATTTTGTTATAGTGTTGACATTCTAATTTGTTACATAACAATTTGGCATACTTATCAATTTTTCCTATTAGCAATATTTGTTAGATACCAAGTTTGTATTATCCAACTTTGCCACATACCAAGTTTGTGTACTGTCTAATTTTGCTATATACCAATTTGGTAATTCAATTACTGTAGCATTTGTTTTATTCAATCAATAAATTAGTATATTGTTAATTTCAATACCTTTAAATAAATTAGGTCAAATAAATAGTCTAGTGTAATTGCACCTCCCTTTTAAATCTAAGTCCTAAAAGTAGAGATAAATTTGGGAACAAGCCGAAAGAGCCCTTCTGTCAAACGGGTGTAAATAGCCCTAAGCGGCAAGGTATTTAAGTGTCTTCGGACCACCGCTAGCTGGGAACCGGCCCCTACAGCTAACCCAAGTTAATCTACACTTGATAGACTAAAGATTTTAAGATTGATTAGCAAAAATCACTTGAAGTATTATTCTAGATCATTGGCCATTGTTATTGAGTAATTACATATCTTTCAGTTTCAGATTTTTCTCATTAGCAAACATGACTGGCAAGGATGAGACTTTTATTGCTAAACCTACAAAGTTCAACGGGACCTACTTTAAAAGATGACAAAGACAAATAAAATTTTGTCTCACTACCTTAGGATTGATCTCAGTCATTGATGGTTTCACACAAATCATAAATGACTCTGATGATACTGAGTCTGACATAGGTGTATCCAAGTCCTCTGGCCCCACTAGACCCAAGATCCCTAAGGAAATATACTATCATTGCTTCCATAGAATTCTAAGCGCTTTGTCTGAATTACTATATGATATACTTTTTGAATACAAAATTGTTAAAGAACTATGGGATGCCCTGAAAGATGATTATAGTTGTGATGATGCTGGAATTGAAATATTCAATTCCTCCTCATTCAACAGATACTTTATGGTAGATAATAAACCTATAAATGACCAAATACATGAATTTCAAGAATACCTTAGGCATATTCAAGCCAAAGGCACTTTCTTCTCTACTGAATATAAAATAGCCTGCTTAATAGACAAGCTTCCTCCTTCGTGGTCTGATGTCAAGAAAGACCTCATTCATACTCAAGGTGACCTTACCTTTGCTCAAGTCCTAAAAAAAAATTAGAACAGAAGAACAAATTAGGCTAAGGTCTAACCTTAAGTCTGAGTCTAAAGCTAAGGTAAACCTACTAGAATCCTAAGGCAAACCCAAGCCTCATCATCACCACAAACCCAAAAGGAACCTCTTCAAGAAGAAGCAGAACCCTCATCCTCACCACCAAAACCATCATCACCATAAACCAAAAAACTTTGGTCAAACTCAGGATCAGAAGAGATTTTGTTTTGTGTGTGGTAAAACAAACCATATAGCCACCAACTGTTTCCATAGAAAGAAGGAAGCTGTCCAGACTTCTTACAAAGGGAAACGTCCAGCCAAACCAGAAGCAAACATGCTTCTCAATGGCTCTTCTAGTTCCTTCAGGTCTGTAAGATATCAACCCTTAGTCAATATTTTCTACCACTCTGATGATTGGTGGTTGGATTCTGGAGCTAATGTTCATGTTTTATTTGATCGCTCCTATTTTTTAAACTATCAGGAATCAGGTGGAGGAGGTATAACTCTAGGAGATGGCTCAGCGGCACAGATTATAGGAAGAGAAAGAATAGATCTAAAGATGATATCAGAAAAAACTCTGACTCTTCATGATGTGTTACATGTGTCGTCTATCAGAAAAAATTTAGTTAATGGGTCTCTTCTTGTAGCTTCAGGGTACAAGATTGTTATGGAAAAGCAAATAAAGTAGTATTTTCTAAGAATAACTCTTTTATTGGAAAATAATTTGTAAGAGATGGTCTTTTTATTTTGAGTACCGTGAATAAAATTTCAGATCCTTCCTTTGTTGTTTCCAATATAGAATCTTCAAATGCGTGGCACAGTAGATTAGGTCATGTGAATCTAGGTTCCCTAAGAATGATGATGAACTTAGATCTTATTTCTATGACTCCAATAGATGATAAACACAAGTGTGAGATCTGTGTTCAAGCCAAACATACTAGGCTAGCTTTCAAATTTGTAGAAAGAAACTCTGACCTTCTAGAGCTAGTTCACAGTGATGTGTGTGACTCAAATAGGGTTTTGACCCGAGACGGTAGAAAATACTTTGTTACCTTTATAGATGATCATTCAAAATATTGTTATAAATATCTTCTCAAAACCAAAGAAGAAGTTTTAGACATATTTAAGGTCTATAAATCTGAAGCTGAGAACCAGTTAGAGAGAAAGATTAAGATTCTTAGATCAGATCATGGTGGAGAGTATACATCAAATGATATGACCAATTTCTGTGAAGAATACAGAATAATCCATGAGGTAACTGCCCATATTCACCACAGTCCAACGGAGTTGCTGAAAGGAAGAATTGTACTCTGTTAGACATGGTGAATGCTATGCTCCTCAGCTCAGGTGCTCCCGATAATTTATGGGAAAAAGTATTATTATCTGCCTGTTACACCCTTAATAGGATTCCTAGTAAGCCTAATGATAAGACTTACTATGAATTATGGAAAGGTAGAGCTCCTAGGATCCATTATCTCAAAGTTTGGGGATGTCTGGCTAAAGTAGGAATTCCTGAACCTAAAAAGAGGAAGATTGGACCTAAGACTGTAGATGTTGTATTCATAGGATATGTCCTAGATAGCAATGCCAATAGATTTCTTGTTACTCACTCAGAAGTAAATAAAATCTCTAACAATACTATTATAGAAGCAAGAGATGCAGTTTACTTTAAGAATATATATCCTTTCAAAGATATAATTTCTTTCTCTCTCTCTCCAACTCCTCTCTTGCTCTGTCCACTAGCTCTCATGTTCAAATATCTAGTTCACAACCCGAACAAAATATAGAACCTAGAAGGAGTAAAAGAGAAAGAATTGAAAATAACTTAGGAGAAGGTTTCTTCACTTTTTTGATAGAGGGTGATCTCTCAACTTATGAAGAAGCAATATCTTCTCCTGATGCCCCTTTCTGGAAAGAAGCCATTAACAGTATGTCACTCCCACATTTCAGATTAGGCGTATTTGCACCTTTTCATAATTAATGTGTAAATGATTGCATAATAATTAATTATATTTAAATTGTCGTAATTTTATTTAATTGTTGTGCCTTACCGTTGCTTCGATATTTAAAGCGCTACCCAAGTTTTGCCCTCCAACAAATTTTACACCATTGTCCTAGACGTGCCCGTCTTTCATTCTGACCTTTGTGTAACTCATAATTATGCTCTTGTGCTTCATTTTAGTCGCAGACGTTATTATTTAATTCTGAATAAATTCAACTTTGTACCCTTGTGCGTTCCAATCAAATTAGAGACACAATCTTGACCCATTTTGTGCAACCAAAATTAGGATAATATTCTATTCTGAGTCTACTTCATTCATGACACTTGTGTCCCACTTAATTTTAGTCTCTTGTACTTCTAATTAATTTTAGAACACATATTTTATTTATTTTAATTAAATAAAACCATAAACCCAACTTTGTGCAATTTTCCAATTGTTGGGCACTTTTATGCAAAAGTGCATTAAAGAATCCACCCCGTTGGACACGACACGTGAATAAACCCATTTCTCCTTCATGTATATTTTTTCATAAATTTTGGGAGTGTGTAATTCGACATCAACCTCCTTAAACCATGGCCCTCCAAACTTTGAACCAAATGCAATCCTAGCCATCCATTTTGAATCTAGGAAATCATAGCCCTTGAAATCCTACATGAGAACCTTTTTTCAAGTGTTGACCAGAGTCAAACTTTTCTAGGTCAAACCAACCCCCCCTTACATGTGTATATAAATACACTTTTCTTACTTTTCCTTTCTTTTCTATACCTAAACTACTTTCTCTCAGCCGACATACACCCCTATTCATCTTCATCATCTCCCTCTCTCTGTTTCCGCCGAGCACCCTGAGCCACCATGCCTCACCGGACCGCCGACGTCCCCGGTCATCACGAGCGACAGTTTGTCGACCTCTCCTCTCATCTCCCCTTCCTCTAGTCACCTCCCCGCCGAGCCGCTGAACCCGAGCAGCACAGCCGACGACCCCAGCTCGACTCCTCCGCCTACCTCGACTGAGCACCGCCTGGATCGAGCCTCGCCTGAGACCCGCAGACTACTTCCTTCCGTCGACCGACCACATCCTGACCTCCCTCTCCTTCCACCCGCCTGTAACTCTTCCTCCCCGAGTACACCACCAGCTCCACCACCTTCTCCCCCGACATCCCTCGACGCCACCGTCGACCATGACATCCCCCGCTCGTCCCTGACCCGACAGCAGCAGCCCGTCCATCCCGACCCCGTTGTTCTCCTCCTCCTCGACACCCTGAGCACGGCCAATCCCCCTCGCCGTTCTTCCCTTTACGAACACTACACGACTACCATCATCATCACCTCCATAATCACCTTCATCATCATCACCACCATTCATCATCGTCATCATCGTAGTTATCATCAACGTAGTCATCGTCACCATCGTCATCGTCGTCATCATCGTCAACTTCAATCCCGTACGTGCCCGCGCAGGTTCGTTCCTGTCCCTCCTCTTTCATTTTATGTGATTGTATGTATGTATGTATGTATGTATGTATGTATGTATGTATGTATGTATGTATATATGTACGTATTAGTATTAGTATATATATAGGTTTAATATGAATATTGGTATATATATATATATATATATATATACATATATAAATATAGTATATATACTCAATTAATCTATATTTGGTATATGAGTATTGTTCAATTGGCATATGTATATATTTAGTTATATATTTAGTATGTATATAATTGATATGTATATAATTATTGGTGGTTATATACGTATATAAATATGTGGTACGTATGTATATTGTAAGTATTAATGTTATATGCTAGTAAATTATATGTATAATATGTATATGTACTAGGCGACCCGAGTGTAACCACGGATATCCCGTAGTTACATTAACCTGTGACCATGTAATATGTTAGCAGACTGCCATATGTACACTGACGTACTGGCAAGACCCGTATAAATTGACTGTCTGATCTTGCACAGCAATTACAGACGCGACACTTGTGCAATTAGATGCACACTTGACCCTAGTTGACCAGTGTCATACCTAGCGTAGCCTTGAGTCCAGTGTATTTATGATTGTGTATTAGTGTAATGTCTGATGCAATATTGTGTTATATGTTGTCTTTAGGACTGTTGGATTTTCAGACAAGATTCGGAAACAGACATTGGTATTGCCAGCTAAGGACCACAGACGAGTACATTCTCTGACAGTTTTCATTATGTTGATTATCTCTATGATTCTAGTTGTATAGCGTACATGATTCTGATACTGTTGTATACACGAGTTGGCATCATTGAGACCTGTCACGAGGAGTCGTGATTGGAATCCATCATGCTAGCTGCGGAATAGGAAAATATTAGTAGCTTATGTGATCATACCTAACTCTACTTGCATCATAGCTCACCCACATCTCACGTCGGTGCAGCCTGACCATTACATGGCTCATAGCCTGTTATGTATGATTAGCCTGACTATTGCTTGCATCATAGCTATCCGGATGGTTAGCCTGACCTTACATGAATCATAGCTAGTCATACATAGCAAGCCTGATCAGTCCCAAGCCGATCATATGATATGCTAATGTTTCACACACTTAGCTAGATGTTCTTGACATGTATCTCTAGTATATTGATCTAGCATTCCTTATGTTCTAGTTATTGTTCTAGCATCCACTGATATTCCAGTTCATGGTTCTAGTATACACTTGTATTTCTATTCATTGTTAGTACCATTGATGATGACATATGCTCCAGTATTTCTATTTCTAGTATATCCATGCTCACCAGTATTTCTTTTTTCTAGTACCTATACCCATCTTGTATTTCTTACACTATATTATAGTTTTTGTCAATATACATGGAACTGCTGTTAGAGATGTACTTCGTTCCATCCTGACTGAAAATATTTTTTCAGACCGCGACTTAGAGGACTTATTTTCGGCATACTTGGAGATTTGGATGTGTTGATTGCAGGTTAGACTATTTATTGTTGTTAGACTTGTGTTGTATTTCATTTATTTTTTTCGATATCTCATCGTGCTTTATTTTTCGTGATTGAGTATTCCATATTATATTGTGATATCTGTGTCTCCTTATGGAGTCGAATATTCGTGAGAGATTGTTTAGATAGTATTGTGACCTAGACAGTGTTCTACCGTCGATGCTGCGGCGTAGGCTGGACGTACCCACACACTCGTGCCCTTATAGCGGGTGCGGGTCGTGACACATTTTTAGTGGTGGCCCACGCAGGTCAGGCTTTGCAAGTAGTACGATATCGTGGTAGTGTGACAACTTAGTTGTACTACTGCGAGCCTGCGATAGGATATAGGAAATAGGATACTAGGATGAGAGAGGATACTCAATCACAAATTTTTGCGAGATTCCTGGGATGACCCTTGAGAATCTTATTATAATTTCCAATTTAAATCTTTCCCTTGTTTCCGTCCATTCTCACTTATTGAACTTGATTCTTGTTGATCAGTTGTTAAATTTAATTCTTGGTGTTGTTATTGAGATTGACTTCATATCGAGATAAATTTTACAGACTAAATTATGGTATCATCTGATGACATATGTTGATGAGGACAGTGAGAAAGGTAAAACGTCTACTTTGGTTATGGAGCCTAGAGTTTATCGCAGCCACATTAGCTGTTATGGCGGAAACGTAGGAACCTGACTTGGGATGTACATATTTTAGTTATGAAATTTAGAGTTTCTCGCAGCCATACCGGTTGGCGTAGCGAGAATTCTAGATGACGTGATTATAGAGTTGCATACCTTAGTTATGGAACCTATCGTTTCTCGCAGCTATGCTTACTGGCGTGGCGAGGATTCTGAGTGTCATAATTTTGGACAGACGTGTATGATTATCAGGTTGTATCTTATATTTGTTCTTAAAGTATCATCTCAATACTTATCCACTTCTGTTATTCTAAGACTTTGTTCCATCGCTTCTTTTTGTTTGCTAAGAGATACCTTCAGTCCTTAATTCAGTTTCTTTTGAGCTTCTTTTCTTTGAGGATTGCTTGTTAGTATAATAATTGGTGACTTACAATTAGGTCTGTGTCTTGTATCAGTGTTGACTATTGAGAATGACTTGTGAGTTTGTAAGTATTTCTTGGTTGGACATGTGAGCAGTAGGCATCAATCTAGAGATAAACCGTAGCGTGATACCTTGTAGCAATAGTTCTATCATATGTGTCATTATAGTTAGTATTGGTACTATAGATAGAAGGGGGAGTAAAGAGTATCAGTGATGGTTCCAAGAGTAAGTATCAGAGTCAGCATGCCAGTCCTGGATAGTCGTGAATTCATGTAGTTGGATGATCCATGTAAACAATTAAGTATCAAGTAAATTCGTGTTAAAAAATTAATGGAGCATGATATTCAATTTGATGGTTGATACTTGGATGTGTCAAGAGTAAAGAAATATATATGCATAAAGGGTTTTAATGAGATGCAATGAGTAAAGAAATATTAAGATTGGTCATGGAAGGTGTGAAGTGTATCACTGATTAGTGTACCAGTCTGTAAAAGATTTAAGAGAAGATACGTATACATCAATCGAGATATGGAACCATATGCCTGCCTTTGAGAGTGAAGTAAAATATGTGAATTATAGAAAGTGCAAGTGATCATGAGTTCTAGTCAATGTGACGAGATAATCTAATAATGAAGCTAATGTTACTATACCAAGAGTGCTAAAGTATTATATATCAAGGATTAGTTGAGCAATGTGCTAGTAACAATAAGTACCTTGTGTGATGATAGTAGATTGGTGTATCAGTTAATATGAATAAAAAATTATTGGGAGTAATAGTGCAAGTAATCCGGACAGTGCAAATTTCAGTACACAGTTGAGGTTGTAGACAATTGGTGCATCTGTGTGTATCTTGTGTGTTAGAGACAGTGAGTATTTATATGTATACTTAGATCGATGTGGATTTAAATCTATAATTTGAAGAGTGGAAATAAATTTCAACTTTTAAGAATTTTTGAGGAGTTGAGATTTTATGTTATTAAAAATTTTGAGGATTCAAATTCGATTCAATAAATATAGTCAAAGCTATAAAGATTTTTGGAAGTGATTAAAATTTTATATTTGACTCTTGAGGAAAGTATACACATTTTATTTTAAACTATTCGAGAAGTTAAATTTTGAGGATTCTATTTTGAGGATAAAATTTTATGGTGGATAAGAAATGTATATTAGTATATGAGTAGATGATGTGCATGTGTAAGGATCTGTGGCTTGAGCATGCCTGAGATGGCACGGCAAACTGATTTGGGTGTCCATCTAGAGTTGTATTAGAAGGAGTAGTACTTAGTATGGTGTGTTGCACTTGGCGTGCACTTGAGTGATAAGAACAACTAGTATAAACAATTACAGTAGGTAAGAGAGTTAGCAGTGGGGTATCAAACTTTGGATGCATCATTAAACCATGGTTGTGTTAGCAGGTTCAGTTCTGTTCTTTACTTCTGTTTCTTTTCGTCTATTTTATTGATTAATTGATTTCTTAGTACCATAGTTTGTATCAATGATTCTCTTGCTAGAATGTAGTTAGTAGTACATGCTGACAAAGACTATAATACCATGACAAAAGAGACCATAACCATGCATGTTTTCTCTAGATTGTATGTTGTATGACTGTAGGTATGATTTTTCATAGACTTTGATTGTTGGGGGTTTGACCGTAGCGAAGATTAATGAAGAGGTTATGATTTGACAAAGAGAGACAATGTGCCTTAAATTTCGAGGATAAGCATTAATTTAAATAAAGAGTTGAAAATTCAATATGGCAGAATTGACGATTTTGTTAGATCATTAATTTTTATGAAGATTATGATATGATTGAATTTGTCATTAAATTTGAGGAATTTAAGAAGATTATCATTATATTTATTTGACTGCAAGATATAAATTTAAAATTTATATTATGAATGTTGCATTTGAAGACTTCGTAAGTATTACATTGTTTGAGTATTGTGTGGAAAAAGAATCGAGGAATAAGATTACTAATGGATTAATGTTGAATTCAAATTTTTGGGATGAGGATTTAAATTTTTTAAATACGCATCGATTGGATTTAAATTAGAGGAGTAAGATGATTAATGGATTAGGGTTTGAAATTCAAACTTTTTGGATGAGAATTTTATAAATATACATTGATTGGATTTAAAATTAAAGGATTGGATATTAAGTTTTGTATTTAGTGATTAGCATAAAATTTTTGAGGAGATTATGATAAGAATGGAATTCAATTTTAAATTTAAGGATTTTTCAGTAATATGATATCTATAGAATTATGAAAGTTTTGTGAAATAACAATATGAATTTACTTTATGATTATAGGTTTGATGAATCTAAATTTGATGGAGAATAATATATATAATGAGTAAATACAACTATTGAGGATCTTAAATTTCGAGGACGAAATTCTTTTAAGGAGGGTAGACTTGTCACTCCCATATTTCAGATTAGGTGTATTTGCGTCTTTTCATAATTAATGTGTAAATGATTACATGATAATTAATTATATTTAAATTGCCGTAATTTTATTTAATTGTTGTGCCTTATCGTTACTTCGATATCAACCTTCAACCTGTGGAAGTCAATTAGCAACATGCAAGGATACACCAGCTTGCAACAATTTAATGACTGAGCAATTGGAAATTTTCTATAGTCCAAGACTTATCAAAGAATTCATATATAAGGTCTGTAAGTTTATCTACAAGCATGCATCCTTGAAGAACTATATATATCTGCAGTAAACAGAAATGGTTTTTGTCTACCTAGGTAGAAGACATTAAAATCAATATCCGAGTCCATGCCATGCCAGTGTTGTGTTGGTTTCGGACATGACAAGACACGCCAAAATCGGTGATGTGATCATTAGTTTGACCCTATCGGATCAACATAGGATAAATTACTCATGTTTCAGTACTGGGTGTAATATAGCTCATCACTACTTTATAGGATGAAATAACCGTAAGGATATGGTCTGGAGTCTTTAGGCTTCAGAAGGATAAATTGAGGAAGCCAGATTTCAAGAAGAGTGCTAAAAGTAAATACCAAAATATCTTAAGAATAATGAACCCCATATCTTTTTGAGAGAAATTAATTGAATATCCAGGTATGAATGTTCAATACTGACCCTAGCTCGAATGTCTACATAATAATAGTATATTATTCGGTAGAAAGCTTACCAAATCCAAATTGTTGTTCGAGGCGATTTCCGATAAAAAACAGGCTTAACATATTGGCAAGCAGATTAACACCAGCATGCAACCATATACAAGAAACAAGCCTCCATCCTTGATCTCCATCGACCACTTTGTCCCTTTCAAGAGCTCCCAACTTCACTAAACTGAGCAAGGCAGGTCCGAAATAATATTAAGACCCTTTATTTAAATCTAAATTCCACTTATAGATGAAATTTTTGCTATCTGTGTATAAAAGTACAAGTCTCAAAATTAATACACCATGTCACGATCAATATACTACTACAAAAATCTTTAACAATGACACTTTATAGATGACAATCATCTCAAAATGTCATTTAATAGTACTTTTAATGTCGGCTCATTTAATGATCGTCATTAATAACTTTATCAATGACATTTAAAAAAGATAGCGTTATGATAAGTACTCTAAGATGACGATTAAATTTATGGAAGTCATACTTTGTGTGTGAAAAAGAAGAAGATACGAGATTAACAATGACAATGATATTAAGGATCATATTTAGTTTAACAATGACGAAGACCAAATGTGTGTCATTAAATATTAATTAAAAAATAACATACTAACAATAGTTTGTCATATCTTTCTTAAGCAAATTTTCTTAAACCGATAGAAGGAACAAGGCTTTAATAGAACCAAATCACAAAAAATGAGACAACGAAAAAAATTAAAATAAAACACCACACAACTAAATGGAAAACTTACCCAAAACAAAGGTAAACCTATCAAAAAATATATTACTAATTTGTCACGGGGCAAGTTTATATTTTAATGCAAAATAAAATTTTATAGGAGAAATAATGAAAATACTACCGATGTTTTTGTTAAAAAAAACCAAAAGATTTGGCGTTTTCATGACAAATTAAAAAGAAATAAAGTAGAAACACCATACAGACCGGCGAGTTAGATTTTCCAACTAATTTTCACAAAATTGATATTGTGAACAGATTTCCAGATAAATACGTTTTTCTACAAGAAAAAAAAAACTTATGTTTTAAAGTTCTAAAAATAAACTCTATATTGCTGGATACTGTGTTAGAAATATCAAAATTTTAATCAAATTTTAGGAATATAAATTTTTTGACTGTATTATGTGTACCAAAAAATCAAGGTAATCAAAGGCGCAAGACGCATTCGAGGCGCAAAGGGTCCAAATCGCCCGAGGCGCAAGGCACACTTAAGACGCGCGTCCGAGCGACGCGAGACACAAAAATTATATATATATATATATATATATATATTCACATCGAATTTCTACATTGATAAACATGTGTGCTTCAAATTTTCCTATGTCTAGGTTGCAATCACTTTGAATTGAGTGAGAGAGAGAAAACAGTAAAAAAAAGGAACAACAGTTCAAAAAAAGTTTAAAAACAGTACAACAGTTCAAAAAATAGTCTAAACATGTTATTTTATTTACAAGATTTTCAAGGCGCACCTTAGCTATTCCAAGGCGCTCGAAAAATGCGCGTCTTAGGTGTGCCTTAAGAATTGCGCCCCGTGTGGAGTGCCGTGAGGCGCTGCCCCTGCGCCTAGGAGCAAGGCGCGTCTGAGACGCGACTTTGACTACACTGCCAAAAACAACTAAAATAATACGCCGGAGTTCATTGACCTGGCCTTATCAATTTCTAGAAGACTAGAAATACAAAATTCTTGACTCTGTAATTATTCCATGTACCCACACCTCAACAAGCCTTACTAAACTCTTGATTTTTTTTCTTTTTTTACCCCACCTTCCGGACTCAGAATGTGCCAGTCATCATGTTTTCTCAGACAATCGTGTGAGTCATGTTTGCACGGGCAACTTCATCATCGCCATGGGCGCCCGGAAGCGGGTTCTTTCGCCCACAAGCGGGTCTTGCTTGACACCAAACTCCCGATCGACCAAAGAAAAAACCCCACTCCTCCACTACTACTCCCCCAACTATGTTCCGGCGACTCTCCCTCCTCTACTCCTCCCCCAACCATGTCCCGGCGACTCTTCCTCCTCTCTACTAGACTCCAACTCCTCCACCATCGTCCCACCCTCCTACTTCCTCCCTCCCCAAAACCAGAGCCCTAATTTCTTGCGCCAAAACACTAATCCCACCTGTGCACTGCCGATCCCAACATCCCAATGTTGCGGAACTTCTCGACCATGAGCTTGTTGCGGCTAAAAGATCTCCAGGACAACAAGGGAGGACGGAATAAGAAGAGGAGGAAGAAGCAGGGGATCGGGTCCGGGACGGGAAAGAAGGCAGGATCGGGTCCGGGACGATGAAGTTCAGGTTCGAGGGAGGGAGGGAGGGCAAACCCCATTACGACGGAGGCTCCCCAAGCGGTGGTTCAAGAACCGCTTCAGCGTCTGTTTCCAGGTAGATCACTTCGCTTTCTAGATTGTAACATAAGGCATGCAACTATTTCTGAAATTACGCAAACCTGTCGAATAAATTGTTTTTTGTATGTTGGTGATGGTATAAAGGGAGTTCGACAAAATTTTACTCCCCATATTTTGATAATTAGCGAGACTCGAGGTGTTTAAGCATGGATTGCCTCAACGATATAGTATCGGGATCTAAGATGAAATAATATCCACATGGTGATCCAGGTACGGTGGCCTAAAGTTGGAGGGAAGGTACGAGTTTTCGTACACGTGGTTCACATTCCGCAGAGATAGTTTGATCTCTTCTATATCATTGAAAGAGTTATATTTGCCCTTGTTTTGGCTGGTTTCAATATTCAACATTACAAACTAAATGAGAAATGGACATTAGTTTCACCCTTAGAGGTGCATGGTAGTTAAGGCCTGATTAAATTCACAAAACATAAACATGGTGCAGTGGAGGAATCATTTATACCCTTTGGCAAAATCTCATGCATTGTCCACTTGTTCTCAAACGCTAACCGTATTAGATATACAAACCATCATGGTAGTCATAGTGTCATACTTCTTTATCATCTATATCAGTTATGAATTGGTAAGTTAATTTTTTTCCCATGAAAGATAAAAAAGAAAAAACAGACGAAACAAACCAAAGTAGCTTGAAAAATTAAATACAATTACGTATGGATTGTTTATTTCTATTGATGTAAGTTGAATATTAAGAACATGTCAAATACTAACTATAAATTCATGACACTACTATTTTCTAGATGGTTCATTCACCATTGTCAAATCAATTGACCTATTGTGTTCATACTGTCAACCAATCCTTTCTGGATAGTAGTTATTACATAATTGTTATGAATTGTTTGATCTTAGTGGGTTTTACCTTTGATTTGGATTTAATTTTACCAAGTCCGACCCTAAACTGATACAAAGTATTATGAAATCATCGGATATGACTTTGAGTACTAGAAATTATACATTTTAAATAGCCCAAAGTTTAATGTAGCAAATGAAAACATAATGATAAATCTTGCATAAATGTCTTTCAATTCATACTAGCACTGTGAACTTATGATGACTATAGAATCCACTATTTTATTTTATTTAATAATTGAATTATTCCTTATCTGATATCAACTCAAGATTTTAGATTCTTTTATGTGGATCAGCTATGTGAATTTTATAACCATCAGTAACCTTTTGCATATTATACTGGAATTGTAGCCACATCAAGGACATTGACACTATATAAAAGTACTAGCAAAAATAAATTCAGCTGGTTGTTACTTGACATCAACTGTGTATGAGGTGGTGCCTATTACAACTATTGGCAAAAGAATGACTTGTCACTAAGTCTAAGTAGCCAATTACCAGGTACAAGAGCACACCTCACTAATCTATCATCTATGAGATGATTGAGAACTATATACCAGTATGTAGGTTCATCTGATGGTTCATTTCTATGTTCTGTAACATTTTTCTTACGTTCTAGTTTCAGATTGTTGATTCAAAGATTCATCACAACAATCTTATCAGTAACATATTGGCAAAGGTGTTTTCCCTATAAAATGCAAGTGTTTCAGAAATCTTGAAACATAATATATGCATCTTTTTGCTTGAAATATATAGATTGACTTGGTAACCAAATGCATATGGTTTACAGGTAGAAAGGAACCGTGCCAAGGAAGATTAACGAATGTTTAGTGAACCAACATAAATTTCGATCTGCTCCTAATAAGGCCACCAAACTTCACTTTAGAGCAAGGATATGGCTTGCTGTCATGGAAGACCTACCTGCAAAAGGAATGAGCAATGCCGAAAATGTATGTTCCTCTAAGTTTCATGTGATCATTCTCTGTTTTATGTGAAAATGTACGGGCTTCCGTACGAAGACTCCTCGCTCCTCCCTCAACCCCTCTCTATACAATAAGGATATTCACCACTGGAGACACCTCTCTCTCTCAGGATCCTCACCAACTTGGCCGCGCCTTTGTCGATAGGATCCCGAGCACTCGAGGAAGCATTTGTTCCTTCGCTCCTGACTCCTGCGGGCTCCAACCGCCTCCTTGGCCGCAACAACTTCGCTACTGTGAGCAGTGAGCCTCTCATTTAACTTTTGTTAATTGCTATTCTTCTATTCTTTTGCATAATTATTTTGTTCATTCTAGACTTCTAGTAATGTTGAAACTTGAAATACTGTTGCTCAGTTGCTCTGGAGTATTGTTAATCTTCTGAAGCATTAGCTCCGTTCAGTTAATACAAATGAAGTTTACCATAAAAAAAAATCTTTATTTAGAAAATAATTAAGTGGGTCAAAGTACATATTGAAATGTCCCAGGATTAATAACGTATCACTATCAGCTAGTCTTGAGCGATTATGAATGGTCCGCTTCGGAATAGTCGTAAACTTTTAGATTTTGCTACAAGCTGGAGTTAAATTATTTGGAGGAAAATAATTAAACTATGTTGTCGGTTTGGAAAATAATTTTCTTTCTTAAATTAGGATTGTAAAAAGCAAAACAAATGAATCTAACTACGCATTTGGATTTTTAACAAATAACTCTCAATGTTTAAATTACTAATAATACACGTAATATTATAAAATTATAGTACTTTTTGAACTATATGAAAATTAGACTTTTGTTAATTATTTATCATCTTGTTATTAGACTTCTAGTTATTTTGTTCATTCTAGACTTTTGGATATGTTGAAATGCTCCTGTGGATAATTAGATATGAAAATTTGTTATCAGTTTCAAGTACTTTAGTTATCCGTTTTCAAGTACTTTAGATATTAGATATAAAAATTTGTTAATCTTTGCATCTTTAGGATCTTTAGGAAAAGAGTCTGATACTTAAAATTTGCATCTTTAGCATAATTAGATACTTGAAAATTGAAAGAGTCTGATACAACCAAAAGTGCTTTAAATTAGTATCAATTAACAATGAGTCTCTGTTTAGAAGGTCTTCATTACAAATTAGTATCAGTTTAGAAGTCTTCTTTACAAATTAGTATCAGTTATCTTAGGCATAGATTTTTTTTGTAGAGGTTATATACTGATTTCAAGTTAAAATAGATATTTAATTTTAAAGTGTTCTTAAAAGGGTCTGATACTTAAATTTTTTTTATAGAGGTTACAAATTAGTATCAGTTACAAATTAAGACTATGGCTTGAAGTTTTTTTAAAAGAGTCTGATACTTAAAGTATTTGTTTATAGAGGTTACAAATTAGTATCAGTTAACAATGAGTCTTCTTTACAAAATTGTATTGGTTTAGAAGTCTTCTTTAGAAATTAGTATCAGTGTTAATAATAGTATCCTAAGATCCAAAGTTTGATACTTAAGTCAGTGTTATACTAGTAAAGTTTTTTTTATAGAGGTTACAAATTAGTATCAGTTAACAAATTAGTATCACTATGGCTTGAAGTTTTTATAAGAGTCTGATACTTAAATGATTTTTTTATAGAGGTTACAAATTAGTATCAGTTAACAATGATTCTGCTTTACAAATTAGTATCAGTTAACAATGAGTCTTTGTTTAGAAGTCTTCTTTACAAATTAGTATCAGTCAGTGTCATACTAGTAATCCTAAGATCAGTGTTATACTAGTATCCTAAGATCCAAAGTTGCAGTCAGCTTGATACTTAAGTCAGTTTGTGGGAAAATGATATTTGAATCACACATTTGGATTAAGATGGCATTCTAAAAAATAATTTGTCTTGATTTTTTTAGTATATTTTAAGTTCAGCCCGGCGTAAACAAAAATCTTGGCTCCGCCCTTGATCGGAACACATCCAAGCCTTCTTCAATGATGTGTTGACAACTCATGTATGATGTTGATCGTTTACACACTGCATGTTTCTTTTCCTCAAATCTCTCTTCTTCTACATAAATTCCAGTTACAAATATGCTTTATATATACTTGCTGAATGAATATTTTCCAGGGAATAGCGAGGAATTTTCCCTCTTCGTGCACTTCAAGACTACCACCACCAATGGTAAGTAGAGTTTGAATGCAGATCTTGACCTTAAAAGCCCTATTCTACTTATCGTTGTATTGATTTAATCCAATGCAAGTGCAGTGCTTTTTCTTGCAATATGTAGCTCAGCTCATATAGACACCTATTTTCATACTCAATGCAACATATGATTCAAGGCAGGTGAAATTACTCTTCCTCCTCAAACCCCACATCCAAACTGTCACGTCCCGATCTCTCGCAGGCAAATCGGCCGTTCCCGCTAGGCGGGAATCACCCTCGCCAGCGCTCCCGCGGAACGATCGCTTAACCCATCCGGGCGTGATGCCGCACGAGCGTGATCCACGCCCGTGCAAGGCCATGGTTCATTGGCTGGCGGCAAGAGTTCTAAGCCACAGAGTCGCACAGATTGTCCGAGTGCAGCGGAGTCATGAACGCATAGGCGATCGGTAACAGGTTCACTGAGTCGGCAAATATAGCGGAAGCATTGAAACACAAGTTGAAGTAAAGCAAGCTCTTTTATTGATATAAACTTGTGTTACAGGCGGCGTATAGCCGAGATTACAAGTCGCTCAAGCCTCTCTCTCTGAACAGTAAAAGCGTGCCAAGTGGCTACAACTGTGGAATGATTTGTACAGGCGATGTTCGGGCTATGTTCACAACATTATGTCTTCTATATGCGCTTCAGTCCCGGACGCACCGTTGCAAGGCTTCAGAGGGAACTCCTGGCCTTAGCACGCACGAAGGAGGCGTCCGCACCGCACGAGGTTCTTCCGCACCCTGCATATCAAACTGGTGGATTATCAGTACATTGAATGCACTGGTGGGGAAGCTACTCGCTCGCTCGACAAATCCAAACACGTAATACAGGTTCCGTGCACAACTATTAAGTTGTCTTTCTAATTGCCTTAGGATCAGTTTCATGCAAACATTGAATAGCTTAACGTGTCGGGCAGTGCGCCGTGCGATGTTTGAGGAAACACGGCGAGACTTACCAACTTACCATCTCTTCCCTGTCCAAGGCAAATATTGAGGCAACTTGTTAATTCGAGCAGAGGCATGTATAAATATTCAGGAGGCAAGCATATGCAAACACGAGGGTCGTTTTAACATGATCGTTCAGGTGTTCAGTCGATGCGATGCAGTGACTCGCACGCAGATAGCCGCTAAGCGAGGATGATTTATCTATATGAACAGGAGTCGCTGGCATAGCCATAAAGGACCGTTTAGTCTTTGAACAAGGATGGTGTGCAACGAAGCACGTGAGGCGCTACACGCCATCCTGCCCGCACGTGAGACTATCGTGATGTTCCATCCGGATCGGAACGGTCCCAGTGCCTCGGTGACCGCCCGTGGAACCGTTAAACCTTGTTTCCAAGTTGTCCGCGACATGCAGGTCAGGATCAGGGTCAGTTCAATCCACAACTTGAATGATAATCCATGATTCGTGATCTGAACGAGCGTTTGCTCCAAGAGCTGAGATTCGTTCGTTACGTGACGTGATTCTCGTTCAGACATAAACTTGATGTGATTATCATTCAGTTGTCACGTTAAGGATTCACGTTCAGTATTCGTTACCCTGATGCGTGCCCCTGGTTCGGGGATTGCCTTGGCGACCTAATGGTCCCGGATACTTGCAGGTTCGTTCAGGCACGGAACGACTACGTAATAGTCTTCCGGGGTTTGCATGAAAACACGGTAACATTCAAGCAGACAAGCATGCGTTCTAAGGAACATAATCAGCACGTTTGCTCGGGCCCGAAGGTAGTCCGAGAGATGAAACCGTCAAGGGACTTAGCATGCGAGGGTCTGAGTATAAGCAGTATTTCATTTCCATGTTCTAGCAAGCAATACAAGTTGGGATTATTCCCTTAGCTAGGTGCGTTGGATTTATTAGCATGCAGGGGGTTATCACCTAGCGACTAGCATGAATATTCCAGATTTTATGTGCGCTGGCTAAGCAAAGACAAGTTCACCGTAGCCACCCACCTTAGCGATGATTCGCCTCGGTAGAGTAATACGTCTGAGCGAGCCTCTGAAAGTCCAAGCCGGATTCCTGTAGGGACAAGTCTGGATATCTTTGCCTCTTGATCGAGGCAAGGCGGGTCGGGACAGTTGCACGATTGCCGATTGAGACGGCAGTCCGCTTGAGCGGAACGGGGTGTTACATCCTACCCAACTTAGAAAAAGTCTCGTCCTCAAGACTTATTAAGGACAAGAAGTAATCTAGGGTTGAGGCAATCCTAGACAAGTCGTTTGTACTTGTTCATTTGGATATTCACTTGCACAAGCTTCGAAATCAGCATATCGCTTAGACTGGATCGTGCGCACTTTCGAAGTGCACTTCTAGCGTGAACACGTCAACCAGCTCAGTGATAGCGAAGTCTTAGCACTCGAGTTTCACCTTTTCTTAAGTCTTGGATGGTGCACTAGTTCAAGGCGTCCCTCGAATAGATACATTCAACCAAACTTAGGGTTAGTGAAAATCGGACAAGCTACTAGCGATACACTCGATGAGTCCGCACAGGTTGGCACAAAGGCCACTCGCAGCATACAACCAGACAAGCAAGCATAACATTCAAAACGCATTTTTGAAAGTATTTAGACTTATTGTTGGAACATCCCATCGAGGCATTGAGAGAGAGCGTGCACATAACCCACGAACGAGCTTTCGAAACAGAGATATCGAATCGAAGTCCAAAGGCGTAGAAGCCAGGCTCTGATACCAACATCTCACGCCCCGATCTCCCGCAGACAAATCGGCCGTTCCCGCTAGGCAGGAATCACCCTCGCCAGCGCTCCCGCGGAACGATCGCTTAACCCATCCGGGCGTGATGCCGCACGAGCGTGATCCACGCCCGTGCAAGGCCATGGTTCATTGGCTGGCGGCAAGAGTTCTAAGCCACAGAGTCGCACAGATTGTCCGAGTGCAGCGGAGTCATGAACGCATAGGCGATTAGCGGAAGCATTGAAACACAAGTTGAAGTAAAGCAAGCTCTTTTATTGATATAAACTTGTGTTACAGGCAGCGTATAGCCGAGATTACAAGTCGCTCAAGCCTCTCTCTCTGAACAGTAAAAGCGTGCCAAGTGGCTACAACTGTGGAATGATTTGTACAGGCGATGTTCGGGCTATGTTCACAACATTATGTCTTCTATATGCGCTTCAGTCCCGGACGCACCGTTGCAAGGCTTCAGAGGGAACTCCTGGCCTTAGCACGCACGAAGGAGGCGTCCGCACCGCACGAGGTTCTCCCGCACCCTGCATATCAAACTGGTGGATTATCAGTACATTGAATGCACTGGTGGGGAAGCTACTCGCCCGCTCGACAAATCCAAACACGTAATACAGGTTCCGTGCACAACTATTAAGTTGTCTTTCTAATTGCCTTAGGATCAGTTTTATGCAAACATTGAATAGCTTAACGTGTCGGGCAGTGCGCCGTGCGATGTTTGAGGAAACACGGCGAGACTTACCAACTTACCATCTCTTCCCTGTCCAAGGCAAACATTGAGACAACTTGTTAATTCGAGCAGAGGCATGTATAAACATTCAGGAGGCAAGCATATGCAAACACGAGGGTCGTTTTAACATGATCGTTCAGGTGTTCAGTCGATGCGATGCAGTGACTCGCACGCGGATAGCCGCTAAGCGAGGATGATTTATCTATATGAACAGGAGTCGCTGGCATAGCCATAAAGGACCGTTTAGTCTTTGAACAAGGATGGTGTGCAACGAAGCACGTGAGGCGCTACACGCCATCCTGCCCGCACGTGAGACTACCGTGATGTTCCATCCGGATCGGAACGGTCCCAGTGCCCCGGTGACCGCCCGTGGAACCGTTAAACCTTGTTTCCAAGTTGTCCGCGACATGCAGGTCAGGATCAGGGTCAGTTCAATCCACAACTTGAATGATAATCCATGATTCGTGATCTGAACGAGCGTTTGCTCCAAGAGCTGAGATTCGTTCGTTACGTGACGTGATTCTCGTTCAGACATAAACTTGATGTGATTATCATTCAGTTGTCACGTTAAGGATTCACGTTCAGTATTCGTTACCCTGATGCGTGCCCCTGGTTCGGGGATTGCCTTGGCGACCTAATGGTCCCGGATACTTGCAGGTTCGTTCAGGCACGGAACGACTACGTAATAGTCTTCCGGGGTTTGCATGAAAACACGGTAACATTCAAGCAGACAAGCATGCGTTCTAAGGAACATAATCAGCACGTTTGCTCGGGCCCGAAGGTAGTCCGAGAGATGAAACCGTCAAGGGACTTAGCATGCGAGGGTCTGAGTATAAGCAGTATTTCATTTTCATGTTCTAGCAAGCAATACAAGTTGGGATTATTCCCTTAGCTAGGTGCGTTGGATTTATTAGCATGCAGGGGGTTATCACCTAGCGACTAGCATGAATATTCCAGATTTTATATGCGCTGGCTAAGCAAAGACAAGTTCACCGTAGCCACCCACCTTAGCGATGATTCGCCTCGGTAGAGTAATACGTCTGAGCGAGCCTCTGAAAGTCCAAGCCGGATTCCTGTAGGGACAAGTCTGGATATCTTTGCCTCTTGATCGAGGCAAGGCGGGTCGGGACAGTTGCACGATTGCCGATTGAGACGGCAGTCCGCTTGAGCGGAACGGGGTGTTACACAAACTCTCATTCCTAGCTTGGGTCTCCTTTTCGGAAGGGAGGTTCTCAATCATTTTTCTATGCGTCGTTTCGTTTTTCCACTATTAAGTCGTTCCAATCATCAAATGTAATAGCTAGACTCACTATGTAAAAGGACCTCTCAATATTTAAACTTAAATCATTTTATATATTGTATATTTCATTTATTTTTCCTTATTTCTTTTCTTCATATATATATAGTGGTATATTTTAAAATTCTATATCATCAATAATGACATGATTTTCCTCTCATATAGACTCTTTTGCTTGCAGCAGATTGGAAGGATGCTACTGTATTGTCTAAGCAAGCAGGTCAGTAGCTGAATTATTTCCTTCTATTAAATGACCTGCACTATGTTTTTGGATTTTCTTTATAAGTACTTTCTCTTCGTTTCAAGCTATTAATTACAGGATTATCATGCATAAATTCCTAAATTGTTGTAAAAGGTTTGTTAAGATGATGATTCTATTAATGTAATATTGGTTGTATTGGTATAACATGATGTCATTAACATAGTGGTTGATTTTGTGTTTATTTGTTGTAGTTTGTTGGGAAAAAGGATTACTCCACCAGAGAAAATTGATGTAATCAGAGGAGAGCTGGACAAATTTATCCTGGATACTGTTAAAGAAGACCATATGTAAAAAAATGAAGCATTAGGAGATTTGGAAGCGTTGTTAATTTATGTTTAGAATTTTGGAAATTGAAATAATATTGTTTTAGTTCAATGTTGGCAATTTGAATAATTACAAAATAAAATATTTTTGATTGGTGTGATTTTAAATCTTGATGCGAGTCATATACTATTACATATTACTTTTCTTCTTCTTTGTTTTCCTAATATTGGTAATTTATGTTTAATAATATTTCTACAATAAAGACAGATGCATAAAAGTCATCTTTTGTAAATAAAGATGACACATAAGAGTCATATACAAAAAGACATATTTTCTAAATAAAGATGACGCATAAAAATCATCTCTTAAAAAAAAGATTACACATAAAGGTCATCTTTTATAAATAAAGATGACGTGTGTTGAGTTGTCTTTGTTTTCTCTCGATAAAAGTCATTTTTTGTAAATAAAGATGACACGTGGAAGTCGTCGTTTGTAAATAAAGATGACATATAGAAGTCATCTTTTATAAATAAAGATGATGTGTGTTGAGCTATCATCGTTCTCCCACAATAAAAGTCATCTTTTGTAAATAAGATGACACTTAGAAGTCATATTTTGTAAATAAATATCACATAGAAGTCATATTTCATACATAAAGATGATGTGTGTTGAGTTGTCATTGTTTTCTCACGATAAAGATGACACAGGCGTAGATGACGGCCAGACAAATATCATTAATTAGCATATTTAGCCGTCATTGTTAACCATTTTTTAGTAGTTAACGTGGGGCTATTATCATCTAAAAGTATAGTAATGAGGCACAATGCAAAAAAAATTGATGTATCATACCACTATATATAACATACATATATACAATTGCAAATCATATATTTATAGAAATTATCAAAAGACAAGTGATGATACTTATTCTACCAATCATTTTTTCAGAAAAAAACATTTCCGCCATCATATCATTAATAAAAGATGCAAGGAAATAAGAAATTCATCATAATTTCCTATGAAATTGAAGATCATAATCAATTTTATACACAATATGCTTGAGATATTTAAGATCATAATAACTTGAGTTTAAGCACCAATTTTGGGCATTTATAGACAATTGGAAAGAAAATAGAGAAGTAGCTTGAAGAATCAGAGAGAAAATATATCCAAACAAGATATTAGGCTCATAAGATAATAGTTGGTGTTTAAAACATTTCCATCCCTCCAGCAAGCCAAAAATCTGATTCTTAATATGTGGCTAAGACAACTGATGGACACAACAATATCTGTCAATTTTATGTGAAAAAATCAATTCATTTGAAGTAAGTCTTATCTTGTTAAAAAAACCAATGGATGAGAATGCTGAGGAGTTGATTTTCACTGAATGGCATTCCGATATATGAATTTGTGCACATTCGAGGATCAGATAGAATAAGAGGAAAATACTCTACTTAATCATTGTACCTACTTTTACTCCAATGCCTCCAAAACTCATGCTTACTCGGATAAACTTATTAATTGTATCTTTCATTAGGAGCCTTCCAGCAAGATATTCTAATGAAAATCAACTAAAGCCTATATATTCCTTATAACTGATGTATAATTTTGAAAAATATACCATGTCTGCACTAGATGCCCAAAGCAATTTGTATTGCAAGTGCACTTTGAGTAGTTGCTATCGGCAACAAAAGAAAGACAAATACTAGTAATTGCCAGCCAATATTGTAGTAAATAACTTGTATTATATTATGTTCCAATTAACTTGACAATTGATGACAATAGCAAGGCCCTATAGATGGATTAAAATTAAATGGCAAATCAACACAAGTTTTTGCTTAAGTCTATAAGCTTAAGTTGAAATATTTTTATGCCGTATTTTACTTCAAAATCACATCTCACTAGATATTTGAAGAGAAGTGTGTGTTGCTGAGCTTTAAAAATTGTTTTTTAAATTGATCTATCGCTGCACGAACTGATTTATTTCTTAAAATTCACACACTCAATCTATCAGGCACAAAAGTTAGATTGCTAAATTCCTTGGTTAAACCACAAATTAAACTTGGGTGTTAATTTTTTTAGCAACGTGATCGTTCCAAAGCAGATTAAACAAATAAAATGGAAGGCACCGAAAATAAGATATATAACCTTAGGCGACACAGCTGGATGGATAAGCAGAGAGTTCTTATGAAGAAAATCCAGAGATTCCGAAACCTGGAGAAGCTAGAGCTTGACCTCCAACAGCGCAAGACCAACCCACATCAAGCGAAAAAAACAATTTGCTCTTTTCTTTTCCTTTTTCCAATCAAAACCACATCCATTACCATCCCCTTGAGCTCCTTGGGTACCTTGACCACATTCGTCAAATTCCCCAATATGTTCGCAATAGACGCAAACAGTGGCTCGATTACAATCGCAATGGCATACTTGCTCTCGTCGAGAGCCTAGACGACATGGACAACCCCGAGGTACCGGATCAGGACGAGGCGTGCGTTACGACATCGAGGAACCTGCCCTCGGCGGCCTTGGAGACAAAATTCTGCCTCATGTCCCTCTTAGAAACATACCTAAATTCCATGAAATATGTTGCCCAAAATTTTAGGCATACTTGAGAAATTAGGGTTTTGGAGAAGAGAAAACGGAAAGAAAAAGAACACGGGGAGGGGAGACGACCACCTGCGGCACCCCTGCGAAACCCAGAAGTTGTCGTCCCAAAGGAAATCCATGGAGGCATCGAAGAGGGAGGTGACTTCCGAGAAGCTGATGGTCCTAGTGGAGGACTTGAAGAAGTGGTGGAGGCGCTCGATGCTATCTCCGTCTCCTTCGTATCCTTCGTCCGCTCCATCTCCAGTACTTCTTCCATTTGTGGAAGAGGAAGGAAATTAGGGTTAGGATTTTGGGATATGGCGATGGTAGGAGTAGATCCAAGAGGAGACTAGAGAAGGCGTCTGAGGCAGAGGAAAGGAGGAGAGAGAGAGAGAGAGAGAGAGCGCTCGGGGGAGAGTTGGCTCACGAGGGAAATGGAAATTTTTAGGAGGGGTATTTGATGGGCGCTAAAAATTAGAGGGGAAACACTAAAAAATCGAAAGGGAACGAAAATAAAGAGCGGGGCAAGTACCGAAGGGATGCCATTTTTTATTTTAACCTTTTGTTAACGTTGGTGTATATAATCGTTATAAATGTATCATTTATATGTAAAAAAAAAACAAAAAATTTTGTTCAGAGCAACGAAGAAACAAAAATTTTCAATAAAAATATTCAATTTTAAAATTTTACAATAATAGCATCAGAACGTCCTTTCTAAAAGCGTTTTACACTTTTCTGTTAGAAAAATAAAAACTCCGTTAAAATATATATATATATATATATATATATATATATATATATATATATATATATATATATATATATATATATAAACGTCCTTCTGGAACATTTTTCTTTTTTATATTTTTTTACTTTTCTCTTTCCTCTCTCTCACTCACACCCTTTCTTCTCCTCTCTCTCTCTCTCTCTCTCTCTCTCTCTCTCTCTCACCCACTCACTCTTCTCTCACCCGTCCACTCTCTCTCACTCACTCACCCGTCCACTCTCTCTCTCTCTCTCTCACTCTTACTTTTCTCTCTTCTCTTTATGGTTAACTAGCTGATGAAGTGCATGTATATATACAATTTCAGAGGCTACTACAGATGTAGTAGCTCCAAAGGTTGCTCGACAAGGAAACAAGTAGAAAGAAGTCGAATCGAACCGAACATACTAGTCATCCCCTACACGTCGGAGCACAACCACCCGTGGCCTACCCAGAGGAACGCCCTAGCCGGCTCCACGCGATCGCAGCCGACCAAGAGTGGCGGCGCTGCATCGACTTCAAAAACCTCCGGCAGTCAGAACCAAAGAATGCCAAGCTCCTGCACCATAAAAGAAGAACCCAATGAGTCAACCAGTGCAATGACAACTGTGACTATCTCTAGCCTGGCTAGAATGAAAGAAGAAACAGACGGAGGATATATGGACACAGCGGCGGGGATCGAAGCGCCATTGCTAGAGGACCAGGCGTTCGACCAGATGTTCTACAACGAGCCCGCGATGGAACACGTGTCACGCCCCAGTCCCAAAATACCGAGGGACTAGACACGTGGCAATGGCCAGCAGCACACACTGATGGACAACCCAATTTAATGGATCCATCAGGGCGTACTTAAGCTGTAAAATAAAGTCTACGACAACATGGCACAACTAATCTCATCCATATAAGATATAAAATATGATCCACAGAATATAAGGAATGTAAATCATCAACCAGTCTCAACAAAGTGCTTCGGGGAACAACCCGATAAATTTCTAATACAATGGTTCAACAGACCAGAATATGAATAACTGAATAAAGTAAATACTGAGCATGAAACATGGATGCTCAGGAAAAGTCTTCAGCTAACACCTCGTCCTCGGGTGTCGGTACAGCTCCTGTATCAGCTCCTGCTGCGGTCCCGTATACCTCGGGATAGATCTCGTCTGCAAATTCTGGGGACATAATCCGGATCCAGGTCCTCAGGGGACATAACAAGGTACAGATAATACAAGCCAAAATAAATGCAGTGCAACAGATAATGAAATAAATAGGATAAGTATGTAACCATCTATGTGAAATGCAAGATGAGAGCATCACGAGTACTCAGGCTGAGCCACTACAACCTCTGTGTCGGAGAGCCGGTAGCAGTAATAATGAGTAATGGGCCAAGCTCGGGCTTCAAAGTCTTGTGCCTCACAATAATAGGGGGTTTGTATATATAATCAGCTTGTAGCCTGTGTGTCTCTCCCCACCCAATGTAATCACACGTCTCATGTCCATGATGCATCATGTCCATGTCACGCACAATCATATCTAATGCAGCAGTCATATAATGTCTATGGATATAATGTATATGTCATAAAGCCTGTATCCTATACAGAATTACCATGAATATCTCAGAAAGATCCTGTCCATGAATAGTGTCAAGTGTCCTGGGTATAATGTACTTGATAAGACAAGTACAAGAATGTAAAGGGTCACGAATGTTCATCTCTAGGTGACATACACAACTCTGCGTACAGTGTTGGCACCCGACTAATAATCGAACGCTAAGTAAGTCACACGGTCCTAGGTCAAGCATGCACAGCCATATAAATAAAGCAAGAAAATATGCAACAAGAACTGCAAAGTTGGCAAGGTATGCTTGCCCACTGATGTATAAATAAGTCAAGAAAATAAGTAGCAAAGCTGCAGGATTTGGCAAGGTACACTTGCCTGGGGTCCTGGCTCCAACTATAGCTCTGGTCTCAGTATGATCTGCAGGTACTACTCTGGTTGCTGAAATAAATATCACCATTAGATTCAAAAAATATTAAATAGCTAGAAACGCCTGTCCTTAAGTCCAATTTGAACATAAGGGCAAAAATGACAGTTTCTGGTCAAAGCGGGGTCTGTCATTACCATATTCCGAAAACAGGGGTATTTTTGACTTTTTATAATATTTAATATTATGGTCGTTACAATTAAGTAATTGCATGATAAGTATATTTGATTTAAATAATTATGTGAGATGTGTAATTAAATATAATATTATATACAGTGTTCATTTATTTTGAGCTAGTAGACTTGACCTAGAAGTCCAGTAGATGAACACATGTCCGAATTATGGAGTTCTGTATTTAATTGTTTTATTTAGAATTTAATTCTTGGAGGTAGTAATTAATTACCGTATTTTATTTAATTATTGCGCATTGCCTTTGCTTCGACATTTGGAGCGCTACCCTGACTTTTGCCTTCCAACAAATTTTTGCCCTTATGTTCAAATTTGTGGGATCTGTCTTCAGGATGTCGCCAAAGACACGGTCTATGAGAGTGGGAGCATCAGCTTTAGAGGGGTCTGCCACCTCTCCACCTGAGGGACAGACAGCCGTAGTTTTTCCTACATCTCCGATGCATGTAGGAGTGTCTGCACTTTTCGGGGATCCTCCTCCCCCACCTGTTCAGAGGATTGCCGCAGTTGTGACGGACAACCTTCCTCCTCCACCGACTCCGATTCCCGGAGGTTTGCCCATTGACGGGGCACAGATGTTTACCTTGATCCAGGGCATGGTAGATGCCCAGAGAGTGACGGCAGACGCTCGACGAGTTTAAGCTGAGGCTCAAAGGGTGCAAGCAGAAGCGCACCAGGCACAAACCGAGCTGATGAGAGAGAGCATGGAGAACGCTCACCAGATGGCACTACAGGCAGTTGAGAGAGTTGCCCAGCAGTATCCTGGCCAGTGGCAGCCGAGGGCATTTTAGTATCAACAGCAGTACCTGGCACAAGTTCGTATACAGCAGGATCAACGGACTTATCATTTCTGTAGGAAGCCAGGTCACCTTTGGGAGAGCTGTAGAACGAGGCTAGGACTTTGTTTGCACTGCGGCGCTACGGGACATCGAGTAAGGGATTGTCTTCGAGTTCCTTATCTTCCCGGCCAGCGCGCAGCTCCAAATTATAGAGATCCAATTAGGCTACCTGTGGAACCGTATATTGCTCAGCACCCGCAAGGGGAACCACCCCAGCAGGACGGGACATTTGCGATGACGGTCGAGGAGACCAATACGGCAGGTAATGTGTTAGCAGGTTCTGTTCTTTCCTTCCTTCTGTCCCTCTCTATTTGATTGATTGATTCCTTAGTACCATAGTTGTATGTATGATTTTCTTGTTAGAATGTAGTTAGTAGTACACCCTGATACAGAGACTGCAATACCATGACAAAAGATACCATGACCGTACATATTCCCCTAGGGTTGCATGTTGTATGGTTGTAGGAAAGATTTTTCTTAGACCATGATTATTGGGGTTTAACCATGACGAAGATTCATGAAGGGGTTATGACTTGACAAGAGAGACAAGATGATTAAAATTCGAGGATAACCATCGATTTAAATAAAGGGCCAAGAATTTAACATGGCAGAATTTATGATGTATTAATTCCAGGAAGGATATGATATGATTGAGGTTATCATTAGAATTTAAGGAAATTAAGAAGATTGTCATTAAATTATTGGATTGCAAGTTATTAATTTTTAAAATGTTATATTTGGATGTTGCATTTGGAGAATCCTTAAGTATCGCATTGTTGAGTATTTTGAGGAAAGAAAAAATCGAAGAATAAAATTTTTGATGGATTAATGTTTGAATTCAAACTTTTTGGGACGAGATTACATTTTTATATACGTGCATTGATTAAAATCAAATTAGAGGAGTGGATATTAAGTTCCGAGTATTGAATTATTAACTAAAAATTTCAGGGAATTTTTTTGATAAAAATGGACTTCGATTTTATTTCGAGGATTTTTTCAAGAATGCAATAACTTCAGAATTTTTGAAAATTATGAAAAGACATTGTGGATTATTACCTGATTTCGTGGTTAATGAATTTAAACTTTGAGGGAAAATAATAATGTGTATGAATAAACGCTACTATGAGGATTTTAAATTTCGAGGACAAAATTCTTTTAAGGAGGGTAGACTTGTCACTACCACATTCCGAAATCAGGGGTATTTTCGACTTTTTATAATATTTAATATTATGGTCGTTACAATTAAGTAATTGCATGATAAGTATATTTGATTTAAATAATTATGTGAGATGTGTAATTAAATATAATATTATATACAGTGTTCATTTATTTTGAGCTAGTAGACTTGACCTAGAAGCCCAGTAGATGAACACATGTCCGAATTATGGAGTTCTGTATTTAATTATTTTATTTAGAATTTAATTCTTGGAGGTAGTAATTAATTACCGTATTTTATTTAATTATTGCGCATTGCCTTTGCTTCGACATTTGGAGCGCTACCCTGACTTTTGCCTTCCAACAAATTTCACAATCTTGCCCTAGACATGCCCGCCTTCCATTCTGCTATTTTTGCAACTCATAATTATGCTCTCTGTGTCTTATTTTTAGCCGCACAAAAATCATCGCGGACGTTTATTTAAATCCTAAATAAATTCCTATTTTGTATCGTTGTGCGTTCCAATCGAAATTGGAGGCAATCTTGACCTATTTTTCGTGCGGCCCAAATTAGGGTAATATTCTGTTCTGAGTCTTCTTCATTATTGGTATTGATGACCCGACCTGATTTTGGCCCCATGTACTCCTAATTAATTTTAGAACACAACTTACATTTATTTCTAATTAAATTGAGGATACCATTTTTATCTGATTCCGAAAATCCCGGTAAATTCCAGTGGCCTGCTATTTAAGCCCGTACCAAACATACAGCGCCCCCTGACCCTACAAAACACCAGACACCGAATCGCCCGCCAAATTTTCGTCATTTTATGCGTCTGTGCAAATACCCAAATTTAAGGGGGCTAATTTATAAATTTGCATTTTTGGTGTCAACACCCATTTGTTTAAAACAATGAAGGAATCCCTAATACTTTAACTAAATCTCTCACCCTCATTCCCACATGAAATTTCTCTATGTCAAATCTGGACCACTCATTCAAGGGTCAATCCTCACCCTTCATTCACACACACCCTCTCCCTATTTAATATCCCATCATAAGCCCTAATCCCCAAAAAGAAACCTAGGCTAGCCCCCCCCAAGCTCCCCAAACCGTAGCCTCCTCTATTCCTCCACCACTCCACTTCTTTATTTTTCTTCTTATTCTTCTTCTTCTTCTTCTCCTTGCTTTTGAATTTAATGAAAGAGGGGGAAACCATCACCAAAGCCAACCCCATCACCCTGTGCCCCGGCCGACCCCGCTCCGACTGAACTCCGGCCGAGCCCCGCTGTTCATCACCGGTTCTCCCTTCATCTCTCAGCCCAACGACCTAGCTCCACTGTCGAGCCCGGTCGACAGTTCAAGCCCGGCCCGAGCTCCTCCACTCGAGCCCGACACCCGGCCTGTCCGGCCATCCCCTCCGGCCCGGCGGCCAACCCGACTCCCTGCTGCTCCTCCCTCTGCTGTGAGCTACGACGACTGAGCCCTCCGCCTCTGCTCCTCCAACACTTCAGCCCTCCGGCCTCCCACCATCAGCCGACCCCACTACTCCCCTCCTCCTCGTGGCTTCCTCCCTCCGCCCGTAGCCACCTATAACCACCACCTCCACCATCTATCACCACCACCATCATCATACTCCACCACCAGTACGAGCTCCCCCTGGCCATTTTCCGGCCAGCCGACCCCCCAACACTCTGTAAGCTTCCTCTCCCTCTTCTTTCTTCATATATATATATATATGTATGTATATATATATATATATATATATACATACGTATATACGTATGAGTATATATTAATATATGTATATGTATAGCATTTATTTAATTAATATTTAATACACGTATAAGTATAGTATATATATATATATATATATATATATATATATATATATATATATATATATATATATATATATATATATATACCTTAGTATAATGTAATGTGTGTATTTAATATATGTATATGTATATATCTAATCTACTTGGTATATATATAAATACGTATTTTAGTATGTGTATTGTTGATATGTATATATATATGTTTTATATATACTTAATATTTTCAATATATATATATATATATATATAATTTTGTATATATGTATAAAAATATATATCTTATATATGCTTTTAGTATACCCTTAATATATAGTATGAACTTAATTTGGTATTAGTATTAGTATATAATAATAATGTTGACAATATATATATATATATATATATATATTTTTTTTAAATTGTATTTTGGCATACATATGATATAAATATAAATATAATATATATATATATATATATATATATATATATATATATATATATATATATATATATATATATATATATATATATATATATATATTATTGTTCAATTGGTATGTATAGTATGTACATATGTTTAGTATGAGTACATCATTCAATGTGATGTATATATATGTATATATTGTACAACTATATATATTATGTATGCTTTGAGTATTGATATTTATAATTAATATATATATTTTTGGTCTATCTACTAGATGACCCTAGATGACCATTATCGTACCTAGCGTAGCCCTGAGGCCAGTGTTTTTGACTGTGTGTTAGGGTAGCACCTGATATAAGTGATATTGTGATATGTTTATAGGACTGTTGCTTCGTCCAGGGGATACTCTGGAACAGGACATCAGTAGTTACCAGCTAAGGACCCAAGGCAAGTACATTCTCTGATAACTTCCAATTCCTTGATAATTTCTATAAGTTCAGTAATCTAGAAATATTACATCTGAATCCTGGACACTGTGCTACACGGACTAGTATATAGCTTGGATCTGCAGTCATGAGATGTTACATTGTTTATCGTATCGACATTATACACGACATTCATTAGACATTGATATTAGACATTGTACATGATATATTAGACAATGTTCGTGTATTCGTGACGTGTCATGATTGGATCCACAGTGCTAGTTGGGGGCGGGGAAATTGCTAGTGAGAGATATGATCAAATACCCATTGTATAATTAAAATATTATTGGTGTTAATCATACCCCTCACGTATGATTAGCCAGACTATGTAGCAATCGTACATGTTCCCAAGCCGATCACATTTCGAAACTACTATTTCAAACACTTAGAATAGATTACAGTTTCCTATTTTAAATTATATACTACATCACCCGTATATGATACTTGTCATGACCCGCACCCGGAAATTTGGGCGCGAGTGCGTGGGTACGTCCAGCCTACGCCGCAGAGTCGGCGGTAGTACGCTGTCTAGGTCATATCCACAGTTAAAACATCTAGCTTATTCACAATTAATGAATTAGGCAAGGATAATAACAGGAAAAGAATGCTAAGATTTCCAATAGAATAAATGTGACAACAGACCAAAAGTTTAATACAAAATCCAGAAATGAAATCGGGGACAAACCCGACTAATAAGATAAAGAGCATAAATAAATTGATACTGCTAACTACTCTACAGAAGTAGTCTCCTGGGTGGGAACTGGCTCCTCATAAGTGACATCTGTTCCCTCATAGGGGCCATAATAGGTAGGGGCAAAATCCTCATCATCGCCTAAATCAACGGATCCAGTCAGGAAAGGAGCAAAGTACACAATGCACAACAAGATTAAACTAAATATTTATGACAATTAGAACAGAAACTGACTGAGTATCATATTGAGGATATGCATCAAAGAAATAAAAATAACTAAGAGTTAAGACTATAAACAAGAATATGAGTAAAAAGGAATAATATGAGACAGGAAATGAAACTACAACAGCCAACAAGAACTATAACCAGACATAAAACTATGTGTGTGAACTTGTGTTATTTTAGAATACATAGTTGGCATGTAGGGATTTATAAGGCTAATCAGGCCGTCATAGACGGCTATCAGTCAGGAATAATCGAGTATCAGGCTGATGGTACAGTCGTGTATCCACAGCTAGCAGTCAGGACAGGGGGAAGGGTAAACTACATGCCTTCTAGTATTCTCCCACCCGACACGAAAAGCAAGACATGAACTCCAGTATTCGAGACATAAAATCCAGTATTCTAACAGTACGTGTAACAACCAAGAGTACTAGTAGAGCAAGGAATAATTATCACAATATAAAGATTAAACTTGAAGTGCAGGTACTTGCCTGTTGTTTGGATCCAATTACAGTTGTGTGTCTCGGGGAAATTTCCAGGAATGTGTCCAGATGCTGAAATAAATATTACCATCATGCTCAGAAGATATCAAATAGCTAGAAACGCCTGTCCTTGGGTCCAATTCGGACTCAAGGGCAAAACGGCAATTTCGGGTCAAAACGGGGTCCGCATGTGGGCCCGCTTTGCACCGAAAAACGTGTCAGGGTCAAAGGTCTCCAAATTCACCAAACTTAGTGTCAACAGGTCAGGAACGATGATACGAACCCAACGGAACTTCCAGAATTGGATTCCGATGAGCCGATCACGAAATCGCACATCGAGCGGGGCCTATAGGGCCCATGACACGCGATTTCGTCAACGTTCTCAGAATCGAACCAAACTTGACCCACAGGACCAGCGTATCGCTACGAGTCCGATGGCGCAAGTTTCGTTTCGATCCGACGTGTGTGCAGGAAGTTAGGGCAAATTGCAGAAAAGTCGGATACGGGGCGATGTCCGCGGATACGCGTTGATTCCGGGGTGCACGCACACCCGAATCAGCATCCGTAAAATCTCACACATCCGTATCGACGGCGCGCACGTATCTGTGAAGACCGCACGTGACCAAGTCGTCCCGTTTGGCGGGGCGTACTCAGTTCCGGGGTGAAACAGGGTCCGGTTTTTCCTGTTTTTGGATCGCGGTGTGCGATCACCACAGGACGCGATGCCCCGAGCGGTTTATCCGGGCACCGAGAGGGTCATACAGGCTTCGCAACGTAATTTACGGAATTAAAATCGGAGATACAGGGTGCAAGATACGAGTACCTGAACGAGGCTCGAAAAATCGGAAATTTTTGTGTCCGTGTCGTATCCGACACGAAGAATTGGGATTTGGGTTAGGGTTTCGGTTCGCTGGAGCTTGGCCGGAGAAGGGAGGCGCCGCTGTGGGGGAGGTCGTCCGGGCTAGGGCGGCTCAGGGTCGGGGTTCTGGACGGCGTCGGAGCGGAGGGCGGCGGGGGTCAGCCGGAAATGGCGGAGAGGGAGGGGGACGCGGCGGAGAAGGCGGACCGAGCGGAAGAGGGGGTCGTGGGGGGCTGGCCGTCGGAGGCGGCGGAAAACGCGGTGCCGGAGCGGTTCAGGCGGGCTGGGGGAGACGGGTCAGCGGGTTTTGGGTGGCGGGTCGGGTTCGGGTGGACCCGACCCGACCCGGTAAGTCGCGGGCTGGGCTGAGAAATGGGCTGGGCTAAAAAACAAATAAATAATAATAATAATAATTAATAAATCAGTTAATTAAATAATTAATTAATTAAATAATTTTTTAGGCATTTAAAAAATAGGTCTGAGGCCCAATAAATTCCAGAAAAATTATCCTAAGTCCAGTTTTTCATTTTACACCTAAAAATATTATTTCCATGATATTTTAATATTATTTATTATTAATTAAAAATCATTTAATAATTTAAAACCTTGATTTTCATTACAGAAAATTCCCAGAAAATTCCAGAAAATTGTGAAAAATCCAAGTTTAATAATTTTGAAAATTCAGGGGGTTTACAATCTACCCAACTTATATAATTTCGTCCTCGAAATTTAAGAATAACAATGGCACGAAAGGAAGGGCCGAGAGTTAAAATATACCTCAGGGTTCAAAAAGATAAGGGTAGCGCTCTCTAATCTCGTCTTCTCGCTCCCAGGTGGATTCGCCGGGAGAATGGTACTTCCAAGCTACGCGAACAAGGGAGATAACCTGGTTCCTTAGAACTTTCTCCGATCGGTCCAGTATCTCCACGGGTTGCTCTTGGTAAGTCAAACTTGGGCCTACTTCGAGCTCTGAGTGATCCAAAATATGGCTGGGATCTGACACGTATTTTCTCAGCTGCGACACGTGGAAAACGTTATGGACTCCATCCAGAGAGGGTGGCAATGCCAGACGGTATGCCACTTCTCCGATTTTCTCCTGTATGCCAAAAGGTCCAATAAATCTTGGGCTGAGTTTTCCACTCCTTCCGAACCTAATGGTGCCACGTGTCGGAGAAATCTTCAAGAATACCAGTTCTCCAACCTTTAATAAAGTCATAATCAAGTCTTAGTTCCATAATCATAATGTTTAAATTAACTTGAATTTCATAAATTTAATTACCTCAAATTCCAAGGGCCTTCGGTGGCTATTTGCCCAATGTCGTTGCCTGTCTTGAGCCACCCGAAGTCTTTCTCTTATTTGTTTTACCTTCTCAGTTGAATCGATCACCATCTCTGGTCCCAGTAAAGCTCTTTCTCCTACGTCGTCCCATGATAGCGGGGTACGACATCTTCGTCCATACAAAGCTTCAAATGGGGTCATCTCAATACTTGCTTGGTAAATGTTATTATAAGAGAACTCCACAAGATGTAGATAGTCTTCCCACGATCCTCCAAAATCCAGAACACATGTACGGAGCATATCTTCAAGGGTCTGGATTGTACGTTCTGATTGTCCATCTGTTTGGGGATGATAAGCTGTGCTGAATTTAAGTTAAGTCCCCAAGCTGGCTTGTAAGCTCTTCTAGAAGTGAGAGGTGAATCTTGAATCTCGGTCGAAGACAATACTTACTGGAACCCCATGCAATTTAACAATATGTCTGATATATAAATCTGCCAACTTTTCTGTAGATAGCCCTACTTTGAAGGGTAGAAAATGTGCAGACTTGGTCAGTCTATCCACTATCACCCAAATTGCATCTTTTCCACTAGGTGTCCTTGGAAGCCCAGAAACAAAATCCATTGTAATATGTTCCCACTTCCACTCCGGAATGGGTAGTGGTTGAAGCAATCCCCCAGGTCTTTGTCTTTCAGCCTTGACTTGTTGGCACACTAAGCAACGAGATACAAACCTGGCTACTTCTCTTTTCATGCCATGCCACCAAACATGCGTCCTCAGGTCTTTGTACATTTTGTTGGCTCCTGGATGTATAGAGTATTGCGATCGGTGCGCCTCTTGCATAATTTCTTCTTTTATGTCTCCTTGAGGTACACATAATCTATCTCCATGCCTTAGTGATCCATCTTCATGAATTTTGAAGCCCTCCACTAATCCAACTTGCACTTGACCTCGAATGCTTCGCAGGCCTTCGTCTTGACACTGAGTCTCCTTGATCTTATCTATTAAGGTAGACTGAATCTGCAAGTTCATCATTTGGCCTTCTTTTCCTGAGATAATTACCTCAATACCTAGACTTTCCAAGTCCTCGAGCAAGTGTCGGTCCATAGTCAAGTACATCGCCATAGGATATCTGCTTAGAGCATCAACTACTACATTGGCCTTCCCAGGATGATATTGAAGGGTGATATCAAAATCTTTCATTAGCTCCAGCCACCTTCTTTGCCTCATGTTCAGCTCTTTCTGAGTGAAGATATATTTTAGACTTTTATGGTCTGTAAATATTTCCACTTTTTCTCCATAAAGATAATGCTTCCATAGCTTAAGAGAAAAGATAACAGCTGCCAATTCTAAATCATGAGTTGGATAGTTCTTTTCATGAGGTCGAAGCTGTCTAGAAGCATATGCTATCACCTTCTTGTTCTGCTCCAATACACAACCTAGACCTTTTTCAGAAGCATCACTATATATAGCGAATCCTCCGGTTCCAGATGGTAAGGTCAGAATAGGGGCAGTTGTCAGCCTTTTCTTCAATTCTTCAAAAGTATACTGACATTCATCGGTCCAGATGAACTCTTCATCCTTCCTTGTTAATTTTGTCATGGGCTCAGCAATTCTAGCAAAGTCCTTCATGAACTTCCGATAGTAGCCAGCTAGTCCCAGGAAGCTTCTAATTTCTGCTACAGAGTCTGGAGTGGGCCATGATTCTACTGCCGCTATCTTCTTGGGATCTACTGCTATTCCATCTCCAGTCACAACATGTCCCAAGAATTCTACTTTGTCTAGGAAGAATGCACATTTAGATAATTTTCCATAAATTTTTTCCTTCCTTAAAATCTCCAATGCTAGCCTCAAGTATTTTTCATGTTCTTCGGGAGTCTTGGAATAGATCAAAATATCATCAATAAAGACCACTACAAATTTGTCTAGGTATTGCTGGAAGACTCTGTTCATTAAGTTCATAAAAACTGCTGGAGCATTCGTCAACCCGAACGGCATCACTAAGAATTCGTAGTGTCCGTTCCGGGTATTGAAAGCAGTTTTAGGGATGTCTTCCTTCCTCACCCTTACTTGGTGGTAACCAGACCTCAAGTCAATCTTTGAAAATACCCGAGCTCCACTTAATTGATCAAATAAGTCATCTATCCTTGGTAGGGGATACTTATTCTTAATTGTTAAGGCATTCAAGGCCCTATAGTCAATACACATTCGGGATGTTCCGTCCTTCTTGGGCACAAATAATACTGGAGCTCCCCAGGGTGAGACACTAGACCTAATGAAGCATTTGTCTTCTAACTCTTTAATTTGCTCATTTAGCTCTATTATCTCTTTCTTGTTGATTCTGTAGGGATTTTGAGATACTGGCGCTGCTCCTGGCACTAAGTCAATAGAGAATTCAACTTCTCGGTCTGGGGGTAAACCTGGAAGATCCTCAGGGAAGACATCAAGATATTCAGAGATGATAGGTAGTGGCAATTCTTCTGGTATTAGGGCTCCACAAATTTTGTTACTACCCATTTCTCTAGAACCTCTAGCGAATTCAAATTCTGGCTTGTCAGGGGGCCTGAAGATTATACTACCTCTGTGACAGTCTATAGTGGCATGATGTTGACTCAACCAATCCATACCCAGTATAATGTCAAAACTGGGAACTGGCATTACGAGTAGCCTAGCATATAGTTCTCTTCCACATAATGTAATAGGACAATTGTTACATGCATCACTAACCGGGATAATTCCTCCACCGGTAATGATCTTATAATAATTCCTAAGGGGTTCAGTGATTAAGCTATGCTTCATAAGGAAATCTACTGACATGAATGAATGTGAAGCTCCAGAATCAAATAAAGTAATGGCTGGTATTGAATTTATAAGCACAGAACCTGTGATCACGTCTGCTGTGGCTTCAGCTTCTTCCAGAGTCATTGCAAAAGCACGGCCTTGCTGAGGTGCACCCCTCTGTTGCTGCTGTTGGTGCTGAGCAAAGCGTTGTTGTTGAGTTGGAAGCGGGGGTCCCCTCTGCTGTGCTGTTGGGGGCCTGGCCTGGAATGGAGCCTTTGGTGCAGCTGGGCGTCCTTGAGCAGCAGGACAGTCCCTCATTTGATGCGCTGCTGAGCCGCAGTAGAGGCAGGCACCTAGCCTCTTCCTGCAGACTTGCCAAGTGTGACCTGGTTTTTGGCAATAGCCACAAGGGGAAGCTTGTTGGTTCTGTCCTTGAGCTTGGTGTTGGGGTGCTGGGGCTCGAGGGAGAGGACGCTGAGTTTGCTGCGGGGTTCTCTGCTGTGGTTGTTGTTGAAATGGGCATTTGTGGGGTCCCATACTTCCAGTATCTCTCTCCCGCTTTAGTTTATGCCCCATGTCTCTCTCAACGCCTTGTGCCACGCTCAAGATTTCCTCGTATGTGCGAGCTCGGCTAGTGGTGATAGCAAGGCGAATATCCGGAGACAACCCCTTCTTGAATCTACGGGCTCTGTCCTCCGGGGTACGAACCATGTACTCTGCAAAGTGGCTCAACCTGCTAAATTCAGCAGTGTACTCATCAACAGATAGGTTACCTTGTTCCAGTCTCTCGAATTGGCTTTCGAGAGCTTCCCGAGCCACTTCGGGATAGAATTTCTCTTTGAATAGCCTCTTGAAGTCCTCCCAGGTGAGGTCAGGGGCAGATAGTTGGGGTTCATCTCTAAACCAGGTCCGAGCTATGTCGAACAGTTGCAGGCTTGCAGACTCCACTTTGAGATCATCAGGGACCCGAGCAGTCTTCAGGAGTCGCTCCACATTCTCTATCCATTCATCGGCATAGAGAATGCCTTCAGTTCCATAGAATTCCAGGGGTTTAAGGTTCTTGAAGTCTTTGGCACTTCCCGGCCTCTTTAGTGGTGACTCCTGGGACCGAAGGGCTTCTGAGAGGCTGGTTCATAGAAGTGCAGTCTGTTCTTTTTGGGATTCTACAAGTCCCTGGAACACTCCGAGTAGCTGTGCCCCATCTAGAGTAACTGCTGGAGTAGATGGAGGCGGCGGGAGTGCAAGAGTTTCAGGCACAGTCTGCTCAGCTGGTTCTGATGTGCCTCCTACTGTGTTCCTTGTCTGAACCATTCTGAAAGATTAAGGGATAGGAAGATTAGAATAGATTACTTGGAAATCAAGGCCGATAGGAAAATTGATTAGGAATGATATCAAGAATTGAAATGAAGATCCTATTCTGTGAATGAGCTTTTCCTAGAATCCTCAATCTTATTCCATACCCTGTCCTAGGGTATTACCCTATTTAAGGATACTAGACCTGTATAGGCCACCATAAAAACGTGTCACGACCCGCACCCGGAAATTTGGGCGCGAGTGCGTGGGTACGTCCAGCCTACGCCGCAGAGTCGGCGGTAGTACGCTGTCTAGGTCATATCCACAGTTAAAACATCTAGCTCATTCACAATTAATGAATTAGGCAAGGATAATAACAGGAAAAGAATGCTAAGATTTCCAATAGAATAAATGTGACAACAGACCAAAAGTTTAATACAAAATCCAGAAATGAAATCGGGGACAAATCCGACTAATAAGATAAAGAGCATAAATAAATAGCTACTGCTAACTACTCTGCAGAAGTAGTCTCCTGGGTGGGAACTGGCTCCTCATAAGTGACATCTGTTCCCTCATAGGGGCCATAATAGGTAGGGGCAAAATCCTCATCATCGCCTAAATCAACGGATCCAGTCAGGAAAGGAGCAAAGTACACAATGCACAACAAGATTAAACTAAATATTTATGACAATTAGAACAGAAACTGACTGAGTATCATATTGAGGATATGCATTAAAGAAATAACAATAACTAAGAGTTAAGACTATAAATAGGAATATGAGTAAACAGAAATAATATGAGACAGGAAATGAAACTACAACAGCCAACAAGAACTATAACCAGACAGAAAACTATGTGTGTGAACTTGTGTTATTTTAGAATACATAGTTGGCATGTAGGGGTTTATAAGGCTAATCAGGCCGTCATAGACGGCTATCAGTCAGGAATAATCGAGTATCAGGCTGATGGTACAGTCGTGTATCCACAGCTAGCAGTCAGGACAGGGGGAAGGGTAAACTACATGCCTTCTAGTATTCTCCCACCCGACACGAAAAGCAAGAAATGAACTCCAGTATTCGAGACATGAAATCCAGTATTCTAACACTACGTGTAACAACCAAGGGTACTAGTAGAGCAAGAAATAATTATCACAATATAAAGATTAAACTTGAAGTGCAGGTACTTGCCTGTTGTTTGGATCCAATTACAGTTGTGTGTCTCGGGGAAATTTTTAGGAATGTATCCAGATGCTGAAATAAACATTACCATCATGCTCAGAAGATATCAAATAGCTAGAAACGCCTGTCCTTGGGTCCAATTCGGAGACAAGGGCAAAACGACAATTTCGGGTCAAAACGGGGTCCGCATGTGGGCCCGCTTTGCACCGAAAAATGTGTCAGGGTCAAAGGTCTCCAAATTCACCAAACTTAGTGTCAACAGGTCAGAAACGATGATACGAACCCAACGGAACTTCCAGAATTAGATTCCAATGAGCCGATCACGAAATCGCCCGTCGAGCGGGGCCTGTGGGGCCCACGACACGCGATTTCGTCAACGTTCTCAGAATCGAACCAAACTTGACCCACAGGACCAGCGTATCGCTACGAGTCCGATGGCGTAAGTTTCGTTTCGATCCGACGTATGTGCAGGAAGTTAGGGCGAATTGCAGAAAAGTCAGATACGGGACGATGTCCGCGGATACGCGTTGATTCCGGGGTGCACGCACACCCGAATCAGCATCCGCGAAATCTCACACGTCCGTATCGACGGTGCGCACGTATCTGTGAATACCGCATGCGACCAAGTCGTCCCGTTTGGCGGGGCGTACTCAGTTCCGGGGTGAAACAGGGTCTGGTTTTTCCTGTTTTTGGATCGCGGTGTGCGATCACCACAGGACGCGATGCCCCGAGCGATTTGTCCGGGCACCGAGAGGGTCATACAGGCTTCGCAACATAATTTACGGAATTGAAATCGGAGATACAGGGTGCAAGATACGAGTACCTGAACGAGGCTCGAAAAACCAAAAATTTCCGTGTCCGTGTCGTGTCCGACACGACACGAAGAATTAGGATTAGGGTTAGGGTTAGGGTTCGCTGGAGCTTGGCCGAAGAAGGGCGGCACCGCTGCGGGGGAGGCCGTCCGGGCTAGGGCGGCTCGGGGTCGGGGTTCTGGACGGCGTCGGAGCGGAGGGCGGCGGGGGTCAGCTGGAAATGGCGGAGAGGGAGGGGGACGTGGCGGAGAAGGAGGGCCGAGCGGAAGAGGGGTTCGTGGGGGGCTGGCCGCCGGAGGCGGCAGAAAATGCGGTGCCGGAGCGGTTCAGGCGGGCTGGGGGAGACGGGTCAGCGGGTTTTGGGTGGCTGGTCGGGTTCGGGTGGACCCGACCCGACCCGGTAAGTCGCGGGCTGGGCTGAGAAATGGGCTGGGCTGAAAAACAAATAAATAATAATAATAATAATTAATAAATCAGTTAATTAAATAATTATTTAATTAAATAGTTTTTTAGGCATTTAAAAAATAGGTCTGAGGCCCAATAAATTCCAGAAAAATTACCCTAAGTCCAGTTTTTCATTTTACACCTAAAAATATTATTTCCATGATATTTTAATATTATTTATTATCAATTAAAAATCATTTAATAATTTAAAACCTTGATTTTAATTACAGAAAATTCCCAGAAAATTCTAGAAAATTATAAAAAATCCAAGTTTAATCATTTTGAAAATTTAAGGGGTTTACAATACTGTACCTTGTTCTTTTCATTTTCATATATACACTGACTGTATCATATTGCCTATTGCATGTCTCTCTATTTTGCTATTTTATTATTTCACTGTCTCAGTACCTAGCATCAACTGTTTATTGCTTTATAGTCCTTATCAATTAAATGGAACTGTTATTTGAGATTTGTACTTTGCTCATTCCTGACTGAAAATATTTTTTCAGACTATGCCTTAGAGGACCGGTGTCCTACACTTTATGGACCATATGGTGAGTAGCTGCAACTTGGGCTTGGTAGTTTAGTTGAGATTCCGGAAAGCTTAGCCGGAATCACTAGTTTTTCTAGTTAGTTCTTTTAGTATACTTTTTGGTACCGGATTTGTCTCCGGCATTCTTGTTGAGACTTGGATATTGTTGAGTTAGATTATTACTTTAGACTGGTGTTGTATTTAATTTTTGTTCAAAATTTTATCGTGCTGTAGTTCTGTGATTGAGTTTGTGTTCGTTTTATTTGTGTCATCCGTGCCTCCTTATGAAGATTGGATGCTTGTGTGAGATTGGCTAGTTAGTATCATGACATTGACAGCGTTCTACAGCCGATGCTGCGGCGTAGGCTGGACATACCCGCGCACTCGTGCCCCTATACCGGGTGCGGGTCGTGACAGGGTCCACTGTGGGCCGCTTTGCACCAAAAAATGTGTCAGGGTCAAAGGTCTCCAAATTCGTCAAACTTAGTGTCAACAAGTCAAGAACGATGATACGAACCCAACGGAACTTCCAGAATTAGATTCCGATGAGCCGATCACAAAATCGCCCGTCAAGTGGAGCCTGTGGGGCCCACGATATACGATTTTGTCAACATTCTCAGAATCGAACCAAACTTGGGTCACAGGACCAGCGTATTGCTACGAGTCCGATGGCACAAGTGTTATCTCGATCCGACGTGTGTACACAAAGTTATAGCGTGTTCCAGAATAGGCCGATCCGGGACGTTGTCGGCGGATACGCGTTGATTCCGGTGTGCACGCACATCCAAATCAACTTCTGTGAAATCTCACACATCCGTACCAACGTCGCGCACATTTTGGTAAAGACCGCGTGCGACCAAGTCGTCCCGTTTGGCGGGGCGCACTCAGTTCCGGGGTGAAACAGGGCATTATTTTTCCTGTTTTTGGATCGTGGTTCGCGATCACCACAGGACGCGACACACCGAGCGGGTTGCACGGGCATCGAGAGGGTTATACAGTCTACGTGTTTCAACAGACGAAATCGAAAACGAAATTACGAGGAGAGAGGAAACGCTACCTGAACAGGGTCCGTGAATCTGAATTTTACGTGTCCGGTCACTGTGTCAACCGTGTCCGGGTTCTGTGGGAACTGTGTCCGCGTCCGCTGCTAGGGCTGCGTCGACAGGCGAAGAGGCGCTCGCAGGCGGCGGCGGCGAGGTCGGCAGCGGCTCAGACGGCCGGAGCTAGGACAGGGCAGCGGCTTAGGGCTGCTGTGGGTGGAGCGGTGATCGGGGACGGAGGAGTTCTGGACGGGGGTCGAGAGGTGCAGCGGGCCGGAGTCGTCGAAGGGGTGGCGGAGGTTCTAGGTCGGAGGAGAGGTCGTGGGGGTTCGAGGTCGGCGAGGGAATTTGTGGAGGCGGTGTCGATCGGGTGGTCGACGGCGGGGGTTGAGCGGGAAAGGATGTGCTCGGGGCGGTGGATCGCTGGAGGGTCGGCGGCGTCGAGTTCGAGCGGGAAGCGGCGGGGAGAGGAGAAAGACGGCGGAGAGAAATATTAGGGTTGCGACGCTGGGCACGAACGTCGAGAAGGGGGGTTTTATACGGGCGCCGCCGGGTCGGAACAGTGTTTCCGACATGAATTGGGTTTAGGGTTTCGGAATCCGGGTTTCGGGTCCGGGTCGGGTTTGACTCGGATCCGACCCGACCCGACCCGTTATGCTGGGTTGGCTTGGTTCGGTTCAGTCAATGGTTTGGTTTGGTTCACTGGGGTTTGGTTTATTTCAGATAAACCAGGTTCAATTCAGGGTTTGTTTTGGTTTAATTCTACAATAGTTTTTAGGGCTTTAAAACTGTTTCCGGAGTCCAATAAATTCGCAAAAAATTATCCTATGTCCGGTTTTCCATTTTACACCAGAAAATATTATTTTCATAATATTTTAATATTAATTAAAATTATTTAAAAATATTTTAATCACAAAATATCTTAGTTTTATTTCCAGAAAATTACAGAAAAATTAGGAAAAATGTATTTAAAGATTTTGAAAAAAAATCAGGGGGCTTACAATCTACCCAACTTATAAAAATTTCGTCCTCGAAATTAAAATTAAGCCACGGTAGAAGACAAGGATGGTATAAAATTTGCATTGGTTAAAATGCAAGGCTAGGTTTAACGGAGTGGACGAAGTTGCACGTTGCACATTCCAAAAATTATGGAAAAAATTCACATGAGCGAAAAATAAGTTTCTTCATGTGTCATGTCCAATAGTGTGGACACCTAAATGCTCTTTTGCATAAAAGCGCTCAACAATTTGAAAAATTGCACAAAGATGGAAATGGAGGATGGGCATGTCTAGGACAAGAATATGGAATTTGTAGGAAGGCAGTGACTAATGAATTGCTCCAATTATCGTAGCAATGGTAAGGTGCGCCAAGTGATACCATGTTATAAAACTGAATAAAATACCGTGTTCTATTTCTAAGTGGATTCGAGCTAGCCTCAGTCTCACTATCTAAGCCAAGTAGATCAAATTCTTAGGTGAGGGGGTTTCACAATCCAGCCAACTTAAGACAATGTCGTCCTCAAAATTAAAATAAGGCATAATCTGTTAATCCTTCATGTACATAAGGCAAGTCAATCGTAATCTCCTTGCGATAATTAAAATCCTAATCATATCCATTGCAATCACTTCAAGGTTAAGATGATTACTGTTTTCAATCAAAATTCAACCTATGGTTATCTCTTCTCACTTTCTCAAATTACCCGCAGGCAAATTTTAAATTAAAACCATATAACATCTTCAAGATTTACATACGCATATAAATTTTACCTCGCTATCTCTAACTATCATAATCTCCTCTAGAAGTAATTCGAGTCCAATATTATTCTCATTTTCACTTATAAATTTTAGTCGGGTTGCTTCAACTTTTTAAATTCCATTCACATCCTCAATATTTTAAATAGGTAGTCCAACCATCAAATTTTAATTCTTAATTCAAATCACCAAATTAAAAATAATTTATATGCAGTCCACTAATGTTCAAGTCTGAAATTCTATATTTATCCTCTAAATTCAAATTGATGATTTTACCTTCATTATTCAAAATCATGTACCTAAGGTATAACTATTGGGTCCTCAATATCAAGAATTTGAAGTTCATTAATCCTCATCATTTTAGTCATTCTTCTAAAATTCTCAAAATTAAAATGGCTTGAACCTCTCCCAATCTAATCTTACTCGATCACAATCTAAAAGAAATTCCTCTCGAGTTGACAATGCATTGCTACCCAACTTGGAATTTACCCATCTATCACATAAGTCTATATACCTTAAGAAAATATTCCTTAATTTAATTACTCATGTCATTCAATCCTCAAAACTTCAATGCCGATTATATCATAGATGATATGTCCTTAATTACGAAAGAATAATCCTCAAGTATGTGATCGGCCAATGGGGTATATCTAGTACTCTCTGTGTATCAAACTTATACCAAGCATGAGGTTTCGTCTTTACGAAATAAGGAAAGATGAAAAACAATAATAAAGAGTTCAAGGGCGAGGTTGTAAACCCCCTGATTTTCAAAAATTTAAATTTGAATTTTTTCACAATTTTCTGGATTTTTCTGAGATTTTCTGAAATTAAATTTAGGAATTTTAATTATTAAATGATTTTTAAATAATATTAAATAATATTAATATGTGATAAAAATTATATTTTCTAATGTAAAATTAAAAACCAGACATAGGATAATTTTCCGAGAATTTATTAGACCCCGAAAGTATTTTTAAAGCCTTAAAAACTATTGAATTATTTAACCAAATAAATAAAACCCGGTTTACCTAAACCCAATTTAAAACCGAACCGGACCGGCCGGTCTGCCCGAACCGGCCCAAACCCCTTAGCGGGTCGGATCCGGGTCAGACCCGACCCGCTTGGACCCGACCCGTTTGGAAACCCTAACCCTAAATCCTTCGTCTCCCCCGACGCTTCCCCTCCGGCGGCCGTTTCCGCCGTCGTGGCCGCCGGAGACCCCCCATCTTCATCTTCCCCGAACTGCCGGCCGCCTCCCCTTTCTCTTCCGGCCAACCTCCGGCCGTTCCCCTCCCCTATTCCCTCTATAAAACCCCAGCCGGCCACCTAGGTTTTTCCTCCTTTTCTCATCTTCTCCGGCAACCCTCCACCGCCCGGACTCCTCGCCGCGATGCTGCCTCCGCCCCTGACCTCGCCGACGACATCGCCCCCGCCTCGTCGCCCGCCCTGCCTCCTTCCTCCTTCCCCCGCTCCGCCGATCGATCTCTCCCTCCGCCTCCAGCGCTGCACCCGGCCCCGCCTCCGCTGGCCTCGTCTCCCTTCCTCCTCCGCCCTCGCTCTAGACCTCGCCACCCGCAGAGCCGGCCGCCCAGCACCTCCCCTCTCCCCCTCGGCCCGCGACCGCCTCCGCCGCCTCACTTCCAGCCAGCAACAGCAGCAGCTCCGCCCGCCTTCTCCGGCGGCCTCCTCCACCAGCAGCAGCAGCAGCGGGCATCGCTCTGGCCGCCGTGCCTCCACCCAGCCGGCCCCGGCAAGACCGCTCCGCCCTCCTACGGCCAGCTCCGGCGACTAGAGCAGTGAACCCTAACCCTAACCCTAGGTCGCAGAGGACTCGGACACGACTCGGACACGCGTGAATCGGACTTTTTGAGCCCTGTTCAGGTACTCATAACTTTCTCCTCGCTGTCCCGATTCCTATTCCGTCAGTTGTATCGCGTAGCCTGCATGACCCCCTCGGTGCCCGTATAAACCGCTCGGTGCATCGCATCCTGTGGTGATCGTGAACCGCGATCCAAAAACAGGAAAACTAACGCCCTGATTCACCCCGGAACTGAGTACGCCCCGCCAAACGGGACGACTTGGTCGCATGCGATCTTCACAGATACGTGCGCGTCGTCGATACGGACGTACGGGATTTCGCAGAAGTTGATTCGGATGTGCGTGCACACTGAAATCAACACGTATCCGCCGACAACACCCCGTATTCAACCTTTCCGAATCTCGCTGTAACTTAGTATACACACGTCGGATCGAGATGAAACTTGCGCCATCAGACTCGTAGCAATACGCTGGTCCTGTGAGCCAAGTTTGGTTCGATTCTGAGAACGTTGACAAAATCGCGTGTCGTGGGCCCCACAGGCTCTACTTGACGGGCGATTTTGAGAACGGCTCATCGGAATCAAATTCTGAAAGTTCCGTTGGGTTCGTATCATCGTTCCTGACCTGTTGACACTAAGTTGGACAGATTTGGAGACCTTTGACCCTGACACATTTTTCCGTGCAAAGCGGCCCACATTTGGACCCCGTTTTACCCTGAAATGTCATTTTTGCCCCTGTGTCCAAATTGGACTTAAGGACAGGCGTTTCTAGCTGATTAATATTTTCTGGATCTGATGATGATATCTATTTCAGCAACCGGAGTACTGCCTGAAATCTCAGCCGAAGCCAGAGCTACAATTGGAGCTGGAAACCCAGACAAGTGTACCTTGCCAAAATTCTGCAGTATTGTTACTTAATTACTTGACTTAATTAACTGTTGTACATGCTTAAACCTAGGGCCGTTTGACTTACTTAGCGTCCGATTAATAGTCGGGTGCCAACACCGTACGCGGGGTTGTGTAAGGTCAGCTAGAGATGGATATCGTGACATTTACATTCTCGTACTTGCCATATCAAGTACATTATACCCAGGACACTTGACACGAATCATGAGACAGAATCTTCCTGAAATATTCAAGGTAATTCTGTATAGGATACAGGTTTATGACATAGACATTATCATGCTTAGATTTTATTCTGACTAGTTGCATTAGTTTTGATCCTGCGTGTCATAGACATGAGACGTGAGATTACATTGGGTGGGGAGAGACACACAGGCTACAGGCTGATTTATATATATTTATTATGGTGAGGCCTTAGACTCTATATCAGAGCTAGGCACTCTACTAGTGAGATATTATTGTGAGGCCTTAGACTTTACATAAGAGCTAGGCACTCTACTAGTGATATCACTGCTACCGGCTCCCCGACACAGAGCTTGTAGTGGTCTCAGCCTGAGTTTTAGTGATGCTCTCAACTTGCATTTCACATAGATAGTTATATAGTTTACCCTATTGTTTCATTATTTGTTGTACTGCATTTATTTTGGCGTGAGCTTTCTTGTACCTTGCTATGTCCCCTGAGGACCTGGATCCGGATTATGTCCCCAGGATTAGCAGACGAGGTTTATCCAGAGGTATACGGAACAGGTGCACTTCTCGGAACAGTACCAGTACCTGAGGACGAGCTGATCGCTGAGGACTTCTCCTGAACATCTGCTTCTTCTATGCCCAGTTTTATGGCAAATTAAACTATTTATTTCCTGTTTATGAGAACATTTGTAACAGACTTAATATCGGGTTGTTCCCCGATTTTATTTACTTTTGACTGGATGTTGTTTAATACTTTCTATTGATAGTTTTGTGTTTATTCTGTGGATGAGATTAGTAAACCCTGATCAATGTAATACAACTTAAGTATGCCCCGATGGATCCATTAAATTGGGTTTGTCCATCGTGCGTGCTGCTGGCCATTGCCACGTGGCCAGTCCCTCGATATTTTAGGACTGGGACGTGACAGAGGTAATAGATTAGAGGTATCGGAATCAAGGTTTTTAAGAATTCAAATGGGAATTGTCCAAGCAGTTGTGGATTAAAATCTTATTTTGGTAATCCTATGTTCGTATGCTCGTATTAGTACAGTTATGTAACCGATACGATATGTCAGACATGTCTAGGGCAAGTATATTCATCTACTAATCACTACATATCTCAATCCACGTAAAGTAGTATTATGATGGGCGAATCGAGCGCACTATGGTTGATCAGACCGTAATACACTGATTCTGAAATGTATTATTGTGGGCCTCCCCAATAACACATATGTCATGAACAAGCTCGATAAAGAATAAGCTTGCAAAACTAAGCTATAAAATAGCAGCATAAGTCAAGGTAGTATATGAAATATAAGTACGCCAGATGATGATGGAAGGAGGTATAAATTATCCAAGTTCACAAAACAAAACAAAATAAGCAACATTAAAAAGACTCTACAATCTCTACAGTTATCAAACAACTTCCTTGTCTAAGTCGTTAGTCGACCAAATAGGGGCAAGGACCTCTATATTCTATTGTCTGAATAAACACTGCCATCTTTTGCTAGCATACAATAAATGTCATTCAGTTACACCGCCTCGATGGGTCAAGTGGACTATGTGGTACTAGGTTGTGAGGCATACTACCCAACTTATAAGAATTAAACTAATACTGTGATAGTCTTAAGAGGATCCTACATACTAACCTTGCACATGTAAATAAAACAGAAACTCTTATTAGGGTCTCCTGTGGTATCATGTAAGTAATGGTCATCTTAAGTCTTAATCATAGTGCTCATAGAATATGTGTCAATAGCGAGAATGGAAAGGTTACTAGTCTCAAGGGGAAGAAAATATAGCTTGTGTCGAGGTGGGAGTACAAATTACGTGATTTAACACTAAGGGATAATCATCGGGTCACAATCTACAAGATTAACTCAAACTTATCGAACTCTAACTACCAAGCACAAAATTTTCAAATTCAAGACTACAACTATGCTCCTAGCAACTATGGGTCCTTAACAAGGAATAAAATTACTTGGCCTACCATCAGAAGTGTCAGGTGGCACGAATTGAAAGACGGAGGAAAGAAGAACATATTTTAGTCGTTGCACATTAGCGAACGTTAAGGTCGCAGATGAACAACATAGAAAATTAAAATATGGGGCTCTAGATAGCATCATGGTTTTCTAAGGGGAAGTGGTATGCTAGTTGTTATGTTTGAGGTATGATTAGAAAAATGTTCTATACATTGCTCTTGGCTTTCTAAGGCACTGTCTGCTTATCTCAAGACAAGAATCTAAATTTATAGTTCTCCAATACTTATCTAACTGCGAAGGTTAGGTTCAGTCCTAATATTAAATTTTGGTTTCCTATTGGTTCCTCAATACTAGGGTCAAACATTAGGGTAAAACTTCTACCTAACTCTAGTAGTGTCTATACTACTCTCAAGTCTTCATAATACATCAGGGGGTAATGGTAAACCAATTCTAGAGATAAGGAATTCTAGGGTTCACTAGATATTCTAAACTTAGTGGGGTGTCAACACTCTAGTGGTACTCTTAATAGGAATGTTACCTTACTTATCATCTAACAACAGGAACTTATATATTCTAAGAGAGGCTATACTCAAGAAACTAATAGGGAAGCACATGAATCAAGCAGGATGCAATTTATCCGAATGGAATGGATTGGAATGAGGATGAGTCATAGTCAGTGTGGATGAGATCCTATACTCTAATCCTAGGTGCAGACTTGCTCGGTCCCTAAGTTGAAACCGAACGATTTAGTCGTAGACCTGCATGGGCCACCACAAAAACCATGTCACGCCCCAGTCCCAAAATACCGAGGGACTAGATACGTGGCAATGGCCAGCAGCACACACTGATGGACAAACCCAATTTAATGGATCCATCAGGGCGTACTTAAGCTGTAAAATAAAGTCTACGACAACATGGCACAACTAATCCCATCCACACAAGATATAAAATATGATCCACAGAATATAAGGAATATAAATCATCAACCAGTCTCAACAAAGTGCTTCGGGGAACAACCCGATAAAAATCTAATACAATGGTTCAACAGACCAGAATATGAATGACTGAATAAAGTAAATACTGAGCATGAAACATGGATGCTCAGGAAAAGTCTTCAGCTAACACCTCGTCCTCGGGTGTCGGTACAGCTCCTGTATCAGCTCCTGCTGCGGTCCCGTATACCTCGGGATATATCTCGTCTGCAAATTCTGGGAACATAATCCGGATCCAGGTCCTTAGGGGACATAACAAGGTACAGATAATACAAGCCAAAATAAATATAGTGCAGCAGATAATGAAATAAATAGGGTATGTAACCATCTATGTGAAATGCAATATGAGAGCATCACGAGTACTCAGGCTGAGCCACTACAAGCTCTGTGTCGGGGAGCCGGTAGCAGTAATAATGAGTAATGGGCCAAGCTCGGGCTTCAGAGTCTTGTGCCTCACAATAATAGGGGGTTTATATATATAATCAGCCTGTAGCCTGTGTGTCTCTCCCCACCCAATGTAATCACACGTCTCATGTCCACGATGCATCATGTCCATGTCACGCACAATCATATCTAATGCAGCAGTCATATAATGTCTATGGATATAATGTATATGTCATAAAGCCTGTATCCTATACAGAATCACCATGAATATCTCAGAAAGATCCTGTCCATGAATAGTGTCAAGTGTCCTGGGTATAATGTACTTGATAAGACAAGTACAAGAATGTAAAGGGTCACGAATGTCCATCTCTAGGTGACATACACAACTCTGCGTACAGTGGTTGCACCCGACTAATAATCGGACGCTAAGTAAGTCACACGGTCCTAGGTCAAGCATGCACAACCATATAAATAAAGTAATAAAATATGCAACAAGAACTGCAAAGTTGGCAAGGTATGCTTGTCCACTGATGTATAAATAAGTCAAGAACATAAGTAGCAAAGCTGCAGGATTTGGCAAGGTACACTTGCTTGGGGTCTTGGCTCCAACTGTAGCTCTGGTCTCATTGTGATCTGCAGGTACTACTCTGGTTGCTGAAATAAACATCACCATTAGATTCAGAAAATATCAAATATCTAGAAATGCCTGTCCTTAAGTCCAATTTGAATACAAGGGCAAAAATGACAGTTTCTGGTCAAAGCAGGGTCCACATGTGGGCCGCTTTGCACTGAAAAATGTGTCAGGGTCAAAGGTCTCCAAATTCATCAAACTTAGTGTCAACAAGTCAGGAACGATGATATGAACCCAACTGAACTTTCAGAATTGGATTCCGATGAGCCGATCACAAAATCGTCCGTCAAGTGGAGACTATGGGGCCCACGATATGCGATTTTGTCAACGTTCTCAGAATTGAACCAAACTTGGGTCACAGGACCAGCGTATTGCTACGAGTCCGATGGCGCAAGTTTTATCTCTATCCGACATGTGTACACAAAGTTACAGCGTATTCCAAAATAGGCGAATACGAAGCGTTGTCGGCGGATATGCGTTGATTCCGGTGTGCACGCACATCCAAATCAACTTCTGTGAAATCCCACACGTCCGTATCAACATCGCGCACATTTCGGTAAAGACCGCGTGCGACCAAGTCGTCCCGTTTGGCGGGGCGCACTCAGTTCCGGGGTGAAACAGGACGTTGTTTTTCCTGTTTTTGGATCGTGGTTCGCGATCACCACAGGACGCGACGCACCGAGCGGGTTGCACGAGCATCGAGAGGGTTATACAGTCTACGCGTTGCAACAGACGAAATCGAAAACAGAATTACGAGGAGAAAGGAAACGCTACCTGAACAGGGCTCCGTGAATCTGAATTTCACGTGTCCGGTCACTGTGTCAACCGTGTCCGGGTTCTGTGGGAACTGTGTCCGTGTCCGCTGCTAGGGCTGCGTCGACAGGCGGAGAGTCGCTCGCGGGCGGCGGCGGCGAGGTCGGCAGCGGCTCAGACGGCCGGAGCTAGGTCAGGGCAGCGGCTTAGGGCTGCTGTGGGTGGAGCGGTGATCGGGGACGGAGGAGTTCTGGACGGGGGTCGAGAGGTGCAGCGGGCCGGAGTCGTCGAAGGGGTGGCGGAGGTTCTAGGTCGGAGGAGAGGTCGTGGGGGTTCGAGGTCGGCGAGGGGATTTGTGGAGGCGGTGTCGATCGGGTGGTCGACGGCGGGTTGAGCGGGAAAGGGTGTGCTCGGGGCGGTGGATCGCTGGAGGCTCGGCGGCGTCGGGTTCGAGCGGGAAGCGGCGGGGAGAGGAGAAAGACGGCGGAGAGAAATATTAGGGTTGCGACGCTGGGCACGAACGTCGAGAAGGGGGGGGGGTTTATACGGGCGCCGCCGGGTCGGAACAGTGTTTCCGACCCGAATTGGGTTTAGGGTTTCGGAATCCGGGTTTCGGGTCCGGGTCGGGTTTGACTCGGATCCGACCCAACCCAACCCGTTATGCTGGGTTGGCTTGGTTCGGTGCAGTCAATGGTTTGGTTTGGTTCACTGCGGTTTGGTTTATTTCAGATAAACCGGGTTTAATTTAGGATTTGTTTTGGTTTAATTCTACAATAGTTTTTAGGGCTTTAAAACTGTTTTCGGAGTCCAATAAATTCGCAGAAAATTACCCTATGTCCGGTTTTCCATTTTACACTAGAAAATATTATTTTTATAATATTTTAATATTAATTAACATTATTTAAAAATCTTTTAATCATAAAATACCTTAGTTTTATTTCCAGAAAATTACAGAAAAATTAGGAAAAATGTATTTAAAGATTTTGAAAAAAATCAGGGGGCTTACAACACGGGTCGGGCCAGCCGAACGATTTCTTCGCGGACCTAGCTGAGCTCGACCCCGACCCGATGAGCCTCATCTTCTCGAGGACCGACGACAGCGATGAGGAGAAGGATAAGCGCAGGTCACTTGATTCATTCATAAACATCTTTGACTGAGGAGGGAGCTCATTCGGAGATCATCAAGCAACGAAAGGTTTATAGAAAAAGACCTTTATAAAGAACAATAGCAACCAAACATACATACATACACAAAAAAGCAAGTTGTTCAAAGGTCTGGTCATTTACCTTTTTCCTTATAGTTAGCTATATATATATATATATATATATATATATATATATATAGAGAGAGAGAGAGAGAGAGAGAGAGAGAGAGAGAGAGAGAGAGAGAGTGAGTGCGTGAGGAGAGAGAAGAGAGAGAGAGAGTGTGAGAGAGAGACAGAGAGAGAGAGAGAGAGAGCATTGAGTGAGAGTGAGTGAGTGAACAGAGAGAGAGAGAGAGGAGAGATATTTAATATAAAGAAAGGAAAACGTCCCTAGGAAGGACGTTTTTTCTAAAAAAAACGTCTTTCCAAAGGACGTTTTCCTATTATTTTTATTTAAAAAAATTCTTTATTAAATTTTTTTTTAACCTAGATGGATGAAAATTTTATTGAAAAACGTAAAACGTCCTTAGGAATGACGTTCTGATATTTTTTTTGTAAATTTCAAAATTTTATGCTTTCAGTGGAATTCTTATTATTTTCGTTGCTCTGAACAAAATTTTTCGAAAAAAAAATGTTATATTATAACAAGCCAAAAATTCTACAAATCGTCATTTCTGAAATTTTGTAACACTTTTATTTAAACCATTATAATAAAAAATTTGCAAGTGTTATAAAAATTTATTTTTGTTGTAGTCTAGGTGCCGAACAATTATCAAAAAAAAAATTTCTACTCTTATAACAGCTTATATAGTACTATATCATAATGAAACACACTTAATAAAGAAATCATCCCTATCATTATCATGATTCATGAAGACTTCATCAACATTATTTTATAATAAAATACACTTAATAAAGAATTCACCATATCTATAATATAAATTTAAAAAAATTCAACCTTCTAAATCCAAATCTAATCTTAAAATCCACCATACAACTAAGCATAAAAAAAAAAAATCTTCCAGTGGATCTCCCTAATGCTTTTGGGAACCCCTTGCCAAACCATCTTGCGTTCGTTTGTTCCAACCTCGAGGCTGTTACTGTAGTTTTTGGTTTCGCTGTCATCCCACAAGAACGACAAGAATGCTATGTATACGGGAGCCATGCCCAGTTGAAATGCCTCAACATGTAGGCAATAAATACTTCCCAAGCAACTGAAAACCTGACAAACAATAAAATGTTAAGGTGGAGTACTTGAGATGGTGTATTATCACTCCTTATGCAAACAAATGCAAGAGGGAGAGGGACATGAAGAAATGCATGTACAATCTAATTTTCCCGGCAAGACAAAGAATTCCCGTTAAAAGAGTTCTCAAAGGAAGAAAATAACAAACAAAATAAACAAGCTTCCTTTGGTGAGCAAGTTTTATTGACCAGGTTCATAAAAGAAGATAATATTACAGCTTACTTGGCAAGATTAGAATAAATAAAAAATCAGATACAAGCTCCACAGCTGACGAAAAGAATATGTTTACATCTTGCAAGCCATATTTATGTTAGTTGTGTTTGAGCAAAAGCTCAATTTTTTTTTCTTTTAGCCCCACATCGGTTGGACCACTCCCTCCTTGTATGTATATATTGGTTTTTCTTCTTTGCTCTCTTAAAGATGTTGTGTGGGAAACTCCTTGGACCACACGTGTGCGCCACCGTCGCACGGCTCAGTTAGGTTCGGTACGGCGCGCGTAAGGGGTGAGGGTACGTGCCCACATCTGCGGACACCGAATGCTGATCCAATTTACTCTTCGGGTTCGAGCTGGGATCAAAAAAAAAAAATTCTCCCCTTTATTTTTTGAACCGATTTGACTCATTCAAATTTTGATCGTTGAGGCACTATGTCCAGGTTCATTGAACACTTATGACAGCTTTTTGACAACAATTCCTCCACGTTTCTTTCCTTTTATTATTGCTCCTTAATGACATGTTTATGAGCCATTTATTATTCTGTCCGTGGCTGTGTTTAGGAACTGCCTATATATTGTGGTATCCTCCTCCTTCATTTTAGATAGAAAATCTTCCTACGTGAAAGCTCTTTCTCATTCCTCTCTCGAAGTACATTTTGTTCTCTAAATCTTTGCTCTGGACAGAGCTAAGTTCGGTCTCTCTCCGAGTTTTGTGCAACAAAGAGAACCCGGTAGTCAGAGGATTTTACCACTAGAAGCTTCCGAAAAACGTCTGCACATAGACCTCGGATCAACTCTTAGGGCAGTGCTTTGTGCACACATTTTCCGGAGGCCGGTAACAATTTTTTAGTTTCTTTGTTCTCTTATCAATTTCTAGAAAATATTATATATATCTATAAAATTAACAATAATCTAAGAGTTGATAAAGGCTTTTTTATGTTAACGGAAATAATTTTCTTCTTACTGTGAAAATTTTCGTTTCTTACTTGTTGTCAAGTATACAGACTACCTAAACACATTTCTTTTACCTAAAAATAAATATGGTAGCATAAGCAATTTCCATCGAATACTATTGTATACTTGAAAGTAATGTTCATTTTTATTAGAACAATTTTTGGTACTGTTTATTGTTTGAGAAGAAAATTAATATTGTTGAACTTAAATTTTGTGGGTACTGTTTATTGTTTAATTTTGATTAACTTATATTGATTAAGGATTAATATTGTTAACAAACGATTAACTTATTAGCAGTATTTGTTACATGCCAAATTGTGTATTGTCCAATTTTGCTACATACCATTTTGCTTGTATACCAATTTTGTTATAGTGTTGCCATTCTAATTTGTTACATAACAATTTGGCATACTTATCAATTTTTTCTATTAGCAATATTTGTTACATACCAATTTGTATTATCCAACTTTGCTACATACCAAGTTTGTGTACTGTCTAATTTTGCTATATACCAATTTGGTAATTCTATTACTGTAGCATTCTTTTTATTCAATCAATAAATTAGTATATTGTTAATTTCAATACCTTTAAATAAATCAGGTCAAATAAATAGTCTAGTGAATTGCACCTCCCTTTTAAATCTAGTCTAAAAGTAGAGATAAATTTGGGAACAAGTTGAAAGGGTCCTTCTGTCAAACGGGTGTAAATAGCCCTAAGCGACAAGGTATTTAAGTGTCTTCGGACCACCGCTAGCTGGGAACCGGCCCCTACAGCTAACCCAAGTTAATCTACACTTGATAGACTAAAGCTTTTAAGATTGATTAGCAAAAATCACTTGAACTATTATTCTAGATCATTGGCTATTGTTATTGAGTAATTACATATCTTTCAGTTTCAGAATTTTCTCATTAGCAAACATGACTAGTAAGGATGAGACTTTCACTGCTAAACCTACAAAGTTCAACGGGACCTACTTTAAGAGATGACAAAGTCAAATAAAATTTTGGCTGTTCTACACCAATCACAAATGACTCTGATGACACTGAGTCTGACATATGTGTATCCAAGTCCTCTGGCCCCACTAGGCCCAAGATCCCTAAGAAAATAGACTATCACTGCTTCCATAGAATTCTAAGCGCTTTGTCTGAATCACTATATGACATACTTTTTGAATACAAAAGTGTTACAGAACTATGGGATGCCCTGAAAGATGAATATAGCTGTGATGATGCTGGAATTGAAAGATTCAATTCCTTATCATTCAACAGATACTTTATGGTAGATAATAAACCTATAAATGACCAAATACATGAATTTCAAGAATACCTTAGGCATATTCAAGCCAAAGGCACTTTCTTCTCTACTGAATATAAAATAGCTTGCTTAATAGACAATGTCACGCCCCAGTCCCAAAATACCGAGGGACTGGACGCATGATAATGGCCAGCAGTACGCACCGATGGACAAACCCAATTTAATGGATCCAACAGGGCATACTTAAGCTGTAGTACAATAATACATAGGTCCAATATTTACAAGTCACAGACTATTCTAATCTCATCCACAGAATATAAACACAGATCAAAAGCCAGAATAAATATAAATAAATATAAACGAGCATATCTCAACAAAAGTGTCTCGGGAAACAATCCGAGAATAAGTCTGTTACATCAAAGCAAATAGACATGAATTAAAGTAACTGGAAATAGAAATAACTGACTATGTAAAGCCAATACTCAGGAGAAGTCTTCGGGCACGATCTCGTCCTCGGTTCCTGGTTCTGCTCCGAGAAGTGCTCCTGCTCCGTACACCTCAGGGTAGATCTCCTCGGCTATACCTGGGGACATAATCCAGATCCAGGTCCTCAGGGGACATAGCAAGGTACAAAATAACTCATGCCAAAATAAATACAGTGCAGCAATCAATGCAACAATAGGGTAAATAAATAAACCAGCTAAGTGATATGCAAGTGAGAGTTTTAGTCATACTCGGGCTGAGACTACTACAAGATCAGTGTCGGAGAAACCCATAGCAGTATTCTCTCGAAGGGCCAGTACGGTACCCCAGCTCTGTTGCCAGAGTCTAAGGCACTTTCATTAAATTATTATATATATAATCAGCCTTTTGTATGGTAAATCTCTCTCCACCCAATGTAATCTCACGTCTCATGTCCATGACACGCAGGATCAAAACTAATGCAGCAAGTCTGGATAAAATCTAAGCATGTAAACTGTGTATGTCATGAACCTGTATCCTATACAGAGTCACCATGAATATCTCAGAAAGATTTTGTCTCATGTAAAGTGTCAAGTGTCCTGGGGTATAGTGTACTTGGTAAGACAAGTACGAGAATGTACAAGGGGTCACGAATGTCCATCTCTAGATGACAATACACAACACCGCGTACGGTGTTGGCACCCGACTAATAATCGGACGCTAAGTACGTCACACGGTCCTAGGTTAAGCATGCACAGCAATATAAATGAATCAAGGTAGATATGTAACAATACTGCAGAGTTTGACAATGTACACTTGTCTGGTATTTCGGCTCCAATTGTAGCTCTGGCAGCAGCGGGATTTGCAGACAGTACTCCGGTTGCTGAAATAAACATCACTATTAGATCCAGAAAATATCAATCAGCTAGAAACGCCTGTCCTTGAGTCCAATTTGAAGACAAGGGCAAAAATGATAATTTTGGATCAAAGTGGAGTCCACATGTGGCCCGCTTTGCACCGAAAAATGTGTCAGGGACAAAGGTTTCCAAATTCGTCAAACTTAGTGTCAACAGGTCCAGAACGATGATACGAACCCAAAGGAACTTCCAAAATTGGATTCCGATGAGCCGATCACAAAATTGCCCGTCAAGTGGAGCCTATGGGGCCCACGATACGCGATTTTGTCAACGTTCTCAGAATCGAACCAAACTTGGGTCACAGGACCAGCGTATCGCTACGAGTCTGATGGCACAAGTTTTGTTTCGATCCGAATTGTGTACACAAAGTTACGATGTGTTCCAGAACGGACGGATACGGAACGGTGTCCGCGGATACGCGTTGATTTCGGTGTGCACGCACATCCAAATCAACTTCTGTGAAATCCTGCAAGTCCGTATCAACAGCGCGCACGTATCGATGAAGACCGCACGAGACCAAGTCGTCCCGTTTGGTGGGGCGTACTCAGTTCCGGGGTAAAATATGGCGTTGTTTTTCCTGTTTTTGGATCGTGGTTCGCGATCGTCACAGGACGTGATGCACCGAGCGGATTACACGGGCACCGAGAGGGTCACACAGGGTTCGTGTTGCAACAGACAAAATCGAAAACGGGTCAACGAGTAGAGAGAAATGAGTACCTGAACAGGGCTCCAGAAACCGAAGTTTCTCGTGTCCGCGTCGTGTCCGAGTCGGAGTCGTATCTAGGGTTAGGGCTAGGTGCTGTTGGCCGGAGCTTGGCGGCCGGAGGCGGGCCAGAGGGAGGCTGGGGGCGGCACTGGCGAGGGGCGACGACGCGCGGGAGGCGGCGCAGGGGGCTGAGCGGCCGGAGGCGGGCCGGAGGGTTCTGCGGGGTCGGGGGAGCCTGGCTGCGGCTGAGGCTGACAGAGGAGGAAAGAGGAGGAAGGAGGAGGAGAGGGGGCCAGGCGAGGCAGCGTAGTTGGCGGAGCACGGCGAGGGGAGGCGGTGGCGTGGGCGGCGCAGGGAAGGAGGAGGAGGCGACGGCGGGGGAATGGTTGGCCGGAGGGAGGAGAAAGGAGGGGGTTTTATAGGTCAGCGGGGAGCGGGGGTCGGCCGGGCTAGGCGGAGTCGTGGCGTGGCGGGCGGAGGTCGCGGGGACGCGTGGCCGGGCGAGGCAGCGCGTGGCCGGGCGGGGCGGCGGAAGAATCGGGCAGGGTGCGGGGTCGTCGGGGCTGAGGAAACGGGTCGGGTCGGAGGCGGGTGCGGGTCTGGCAGACCCGGCCTGACCCGCTAGGGGCGGTCCGGTCCGGTCGGGTTCGGTTGGACCGGGTTCAGCCCGGTTCAGCCGGTTTGAACCCGGTTCAACCCGGTTTAATTTTAAATATTTAAAATAAATAGTTTTGGGGCTTTTAAAAATATTTTCGGGGTCCAATAAATTCCAGAAAAATTACCCTAAGTCCACTTTTTTATTTTACACCAAAAAATATTATTTTCATAATATTTTAATATATTTTAAAAACATTTAATTTTATTTAATGCCAAAATACCCTGGTTTTTAATTTGTAAAAATTCCCGAAAATTCCCAGAAAATTCTGAAAAATCCAGTTTTAAAAATCTTAAAAAATCAGGGGATTTACAATCTACCCCCCTTAAGAGGATTGCGTCCTCGCAATCAAAGAATAACCGGTCAACAGAGATGATACGGTTGCAAGCATTGTTCGAAACACATCACAAGACACTTAGGGAAATATCGTTTTCCTAAGAATGAAAGTTATGCACTTTCCAGAGTGAAGAAAAATTCTAGTTAAAGCAAGAGAACTACAACTTTTAGAAAACTAGGTTATTATTAACAAGTTCCAAATTACTAGGTTAGGGTGAGGTTACGAACCAATAGGCACGAGCTAAAACAATACTAGAAATGGTAGCTACGGATCACTTACGCGCATTAGCTACTCCAAGAGTCTGCGCGTCCTCTACTGTCATCGCATAAGCTTGTCCGCGTCCTGGAGGTGGTGCCCTCTGCTGTTGCTGGGCCTGCTGGAAGGGTGCTGCTCAAGGTGCCAAGGGTGGCCTTGGTTGATGTTCTCTTGGTGCTAGTAGAGCTTGCTGGTTTGCCCTTGGTGTTCCTTCTCTACGCTCAGGGCAGTCTCTCACTGCATGCTGTCTGGATCCGCAACCTAAGCATAGTCCGAATTTACGTCTACACTCCTTCTCAACATGGCCTATCTTGTCGCAGTAGTGACAAGTAGGAAGAGTTAGGGATCTGGATGCAGCTCCATGTGGTGCTTGATACAGATTTGGTTTCTTGGTAGTTTCTCCATTCGGTGCTCTGGCTGGTGCTGATGTGGAAGGCCTCTTCAGGTTGGATTCTCGTCTGATGACACGCTCCATACGTCGAGCTGCAGCAAGGACGTCCGTGTACGAAGTTGGTGCGACGGATCCAATCATTCTTTGTAGCTCAAAGTTTAGCCCATCAAAGAACTTCTCTGCCTTCTCTTCTTCTGTCGGGATCAATGTTGGGGCGAAGCGACTTAGACGAATGAACTCAGCGTTGTACTCTTCCACCGTCATAGCCTCCTGAGTGAGGTGACTGAACTTGTCCCACAGTTCTGATCGAGCGATAGCCAGAATGTACATCTCCTGGAAGAGTCTGGAGAACTCCTCCCAAGTGACTCGGTCTGGCCCGAGCCGTCTCTCTTCAGATAGCCACCAGTGGTGTACATTGCCTGTCAATTGCATTCTGACGACAATCATCCAACGTTCTCGTGGAAGCTCAGCCGCTTCTAATTGATGCTGAATGTTGGTGAGCCATTCATGAACTTCTGTGGGCTCCTCCTTGCCAGAAAAAGTGTGGGGCTTCAGTTGGCGAAAGTCAGTGATAGAGCCCGTCGATGGCCGTCGAGCTGGTAGGTTGGCCTGCTCCAGTGCAGTTACTATGCTGTTCCTCAAGTAATCAGCCTCGCGACATTGAGCCTCGTGTTGGACTTGTTGCTGGGCTTGCATCATCGCGTAGATCATTTGAAATATCTATTGCCCGTCAATCGGCTGTCCTTGTGGGAATACGGGCATTGGTGGAACGAACTGCGGCGGAGGTGGGATGTCATCACGCCGGAATCTTGAGGTAGGTTGACCTGCCTGATGGCTCTGTTGAGCTGATTGAACTCCACCGACTGGTGTTCCTTCGTCGTCATAGGTGACACCTGCAACTTGTGGTGTTCCTGTGGGAGTTTCGTCGTACGCTTATGAATCCATTGCCCTGCATCCAAAATAAACTATAAGAAGCGTACAGAAGAATCAAGGCAGGATGCAAGTAAATTATTTTTTGAAGTCGATATAGAGATCAAGAATGATTCAAACAAGTGGATGAGATCCTAAAACTTATCCTATTCTTATTGCAGGCCTGTTCGGTCCCTAAGTTGAAACCGAACAATTTAGTCGTTGACCTGCATGGGCCACCACAAAAACTATGTCACGCCCCAGTCCCAAAATACCGAGGGACCGGACGCGTGATAATGGCTAACAGTACGCACCGATGGACAAACCCAAATTAATGGATCCATCAGGGCGTACTTAAGCTGTAGTACAACAATACATAGGCCAATATTTATAAGTCACAGACTATTCTAATCTCATCCACAGGATATAAACACAGATCAAAAGCCAGAATAAATACAAATGAATATAAACGAGCATATCTCAACAAGAGTGTCTCGGGGAACAATCCGAGAATAAGTCTGTTACATCAAAGCAAATAGACATGAATTAAAGTAACTGGAAATAGAAATAACTGACTATGTAAAGCCAATACTCAGGAGAAGTCTTCGGGCACGATCTCGTCCTCGGTTCCTGGTTCTGCTCCGAGAAGTGCTTCTGCTCCGTACACCTCGGGGTAGATCTCCTCGGCTATACCTGGGGACATAATCCAGATCCAGGTCCTCAGGGGACATAGCAAGGTACAAAATAATTCATGCCAAAATAAATACAGTGCAACAATAGGGTAAATAAATAAACCAGCTAAGTGATATGCAAGTGAGAGTTTTAGTCATACTCGGGCTGAGACTACTACAGGATCAGTGTCGGAGAAACCCATAGCAGTATTCTCTCGAAGGGCCAGTACGGTACCCCAGCTCTGTTGCCAGAGTCTAAGGCACTTCCATTAAATTATTATATATATATATATTCAGCCTTTTGTATGATAAATCTCTCCCCATCCAATGTAATCTCACGTCTCATGTCCATGACACGCAGGATCAAAACTAATGCATCAAGTCTGGATAAAATCTAAGCATGTAAACTGTGTATGTCATGAACCTGTATCCTATACAGAATCACCATAAATATCTCAGGAAGATTCTGTCTTATGTAAAGTGTCAAGTGTCCTGGGGTATAGTGTACTTGGTAAGACAAGTACGAGAATGTACAAGGGGTCACGAATGTCCATCTCTAGATGACAATACACAACACCGCGTACGGTATTGGCACCCGACTAATATTTGGACGCTAAGTACGTCACACGATCCTAGGTTAAACATGCACAGCAATATAAATGAATCAAGGTAGATATGTAACAATACTGCAGAGTTTGGCAAGGTACACTTGCCTGGTGTTTCGGCTCCAATTGTAGCTTTAGCAGCAGCAGGATTTGTAGGCAGTACTCCGGTTGCTGAAATAAATATCACCATTAGATCCAGAAAATATCAATCAGCTAGAAACGCCTGTCCTTAAGTCCAATTTGGAGACAAGGACAAAAATGATAATTTCGGATCAAAGCGGGGTCCAAAGGTGGCCCGCTTCGCACCAAAAAATGTGTCAGGGACAAAGGTCTCCAAATTCGTCAAACTTAGTGTCAACAGGTCCAGAACAATGATACGAACCCAACGGAACTTCCAGAATTGGATTCTGATGAGCCGATCACAAAATCACCGGTCAAGTGGAGCCTGTGGGGCCCACGATACGCGATTTTGTCAACGTTCTCAGAATCGAACCAAACTTGGATCACAGGACCAGCGTATCGCTACGAGTCCGATGGCGCAAGTTTTGTTTCGATCCGACGTGTGTACACAAAGTTATGATGCGTTCCAGAACGGACAGATACGGGACGGTGTCCGCGGATACGCGTTGATTCCGGTGTGCACGCACATCCAAATCAACTTCTGTGAAATACCGTACGTCTGTATCAACGGCGTGCACGTATCAGTGTAGACCGCACGCGACCAAGTCGTCCCGTTTGGCAGGGCGTACTCAGTTCCGGGGTAAAATAGGACGTTATTTTTCCTGTTTTTGGATCGCGGTTTGCGATCGCCACAGGACGCGATGCACCGAGCGGATTACACGGGCACCAAGAAGGTCACACAGGGTTCGCGTTGCAACAGACGGAATCGAAAATGGGTCAACGAGCAGAGAGAAATGAGTACCTGAACAGGGCTCCAGAAACCGAAGTTTCTCGTGTCCGCATCGTGTCCGAGTCTGAGTCGTGTCTAGGGTTAGGGTTAGGGCTAGGTGCTATTGGCCGGAGCTTGGCGGCCGGAGGTGGGCCGGAGGGAGGCTGGGGGCGGCACTGGCGAGGGACAACGACGCGCGGGAGGCGGCGCAGGGGGCTGAGCGGCCGGAGGGTGCTGCGGGGTCGGGGGAGCCTGGCTGCGGCTGAGGCTGACGGAGGAGGAAGGAGGAGGAAGGAGGAGGAGAGGGGGCCGGGCGAGGCGGCGTCGTCGGCGGAGCACGGCGAGGGGAGGCGGTGGCGCGGGCGGCGCAGGGAAGGAGGAGGAGGCGACGACGGGGGAATGGTTGGCCGGAGGGAGGAGAAAGAAGGGGGTTTTATAGGTCAGCGGGGAGCGGGGGTCGGCCGGGTTAGGCGGAGTCGTGGCGTGGCTGGCGGAGGTCGCGGGGACGCGTGGCCGGGCGAGGCGGCACGTGGCCGGGCGGGGCGGCGGAAGAATCGGGCAGGGTGCGGGGTCGTGGGGGCTGCGAAAACGGGTCGGATCGGAGGCGGGTGCGGGTCTGGCAGACCTGGCCCGACCCACTAGGGGTGGTCCGGTCCGGTCGGGTTCGGTTGGATCGGGTTCAGCCCGGTTCAGCCGGTTTGAACCCGGTTCATCCCGGTTTAATTTTAAATATTTAAAATAAATAGTTTTAGGACTTTTAAAAATGTTTTCGGGGTCCAATAAATTCCAGAAAAATTACCCTAAGTCCAGTTTTTCATTTTACACCCAAAAATACTATTTTTATAATATTTTAATATATTTTAAAAATATTTAATTTTATTTAATGCCAAAATATCCTGGTTTTTAATTAGTAAAAATTCTCGAAAATTCTTAGAAAATTCTGAAAAATCCAGTTTTAAAAATCTTAAAAAATTAGGGGGTTTACAGACAAGCTTCCTCCTTCTTGGTCTGATGTCAAGAAAGACCCCACTCATACTCAAGGTGACATTACCTTTGCTCAAGTCCTAAAAAAAAATTAGAACAGAAGAATAAATTAGGCTAAGGTCTAACCTTAAATCTGAGTCTAAAGCTAAGGTAAACCTAGTAGAATCCCAAGGCAAATCCAAGCCTCATCATCATCACAAACCCAAAAGAAACCTTTTCAAGAAGAAGCAGAACCCTCATCCTCACCACCAAAACCATCATCACCAAAAACCAAAAAACTTTGGTCAAACTCAGAATCAGAAGAGATTTTATTTTGTGTGTGGTAAAACAAACCATATAGCCACCAACTGTTTTCATAGGAAGAAGGAAGTTGTCCAGACTTCTTACAAAGGGAAACATCCAGCCAAACCAGAAGCAAACATGTTTCTCAACGGCTCTTCTAGTTCCTTCAGGTATGTAAGCTATCAACCCTTAGTCAATATTTTCTACCACTCTGACGATTGTGGTTGGATTCTGGAGCTAATGTTCATATTTTATTTGATCGCTCCTGTTTTTTAAACTATCAGGAATCATGTGGAGGAGGTGTAACTCTAGGAGATGGCTCAGCGGCACAGATTACATGAAGAGAAAGAATAGATCTAAAGATGATATCAGAAAAAACTATGACTTTTTAGACGTCGCTAATTTGACTTTTTCTGGTAGTGATGTGCCGCCTATCAGAAGAAATTTAGTTAGTGGGTCTCTTCTTGTAGCTTCAGGATACAAGATTGTTATGGGGAAGCAAATAAAATAGTATTTTCTAAGAATAACTCTTTTATTGGAAAATAATTTGTAAGAGATGGTCTTTTTATTTTGAGTACTATGAATAAAATTTTAGATCATTCCTTTGTTGTTTTCAATATAGAATCTTCAAATGTGTGGCATAGTAGATTAGGTCATGTGATCTAGGTTCCCTAAGAATGATGATAAACTTAGATCTTATTCCTAATACTCCAATAGATGATAAACACAAGTGTGAGATCTGTGTTCAAGCCAAACACACTAGGCAACCTTTTAAATCTGTAAAAAAACTCTGACCTTCTAGAGCTAGTTCACAGTGATGTGTGTGACTCAAATAGGATTTTGACCCGAGGTGGTAGAAAATACTTTGTTACCTTTATAGATGATCATTCAAAATATTGTTATAAATATCTTCTCAAAACCAAAGAAGAAGTTTTAGGCAGATTTAAGGTCTATAAATCTGAAGTTGAGAACCAGTTAGAGATAAAGATTAAGATTCTTAGATCAGATCATGGTAGAGAGTATACATCAAATGATATGACCAATTTCTGTGAAGAATACAGAATAATCCATGAGATAATTGCTCCATATTCACCACAGTCCAACGGAGTTGCTGAAAGGAAGAATCGCACTCTGTTAGACATGGTGAATGCCATTCTCCTCAGCTCAGGTGCTCCCGATAATTTATAGGAAGAAGCATTATTGTCTGCCTGTTACACCCTTAATAGGATTCCTAGTAAGCCTAATGATAAGACTCACTATGAATTATGAAAAGGTAGAGCTCCTAGGATCCATTATCTCAAAGTTTGGGGATGTCTGGCTAAAGTAGGAATTTTTGAACCTAAAAAGAGAAAGATTGGACCTAAGACTGTAGATGTTGTATTCATAGGATATGTCCTAGATAACAATGCCAATAGATTTCTTGTTACTCACTCAGAAGTAAATAAAATATCTAACAATACTATTATAGAAGCAAGAGATGCAGTTTATTTTGAGAATATATATCCTTTCAAAGATAGAATTTCTTCCTCTCCCTTCAACTCCTCTCTTGCTCCGTCCACTAGCTCTCATGTTTAAATATCTAGTTCACAATCCGAACAAAATATAGAACCTAGAAGGAGTAAAAGAGGAAGAATTGAAAATAATTTAGGAGAAGATTTCTTCACTTTTTTGATAGAGGGTGATCTCTCAACTTATGTAGAAGCAATATCTTCTCCTGATGCCCCTTGCTGGAAAGAAGCCATTAACAGTGAGTACAACTCCATCATAGAGAACAATACTTAGTTTCTAGCAGACCTACCTTTAGGTAGTAAACCCATAGGTTGTAAGTAGATATTCAAAAAGAAACTTAGAGCCGATGGTACCATAGAGAAATATAAGGCTAGATTAGTAGCCAAAGATTTTACCCAAAAAAAGAGACTAGATTATTTTAATACATACTCTCCTGTAGCTAGGATCACCTCTATTAGAACACTTCTAGCCTTAGCATCCATTCATAATATGTTAGTCCATCAAATTAATGTAAAGGCAATATTTCTAAATGGGAACCTAGAAGAAGAAATCTACATGGAGCAACCTAAATATTTCATTACTAAAGGCCAAGAAAAGAAAGTTTGTAGATTAGTTTAATCTCTTTATGGCCTAAAGCAAGCTCCCAAGCAACGGCACAATAAATTTGACATAGTCATCTCAGAATTTGATTATGTGCCAAATGAATATGATAAATGTATATACTTTAAAATTTTAGATGAAAGTTGTGTCATCTTATGTTTGTATGTAGATGACATCCTTATTCTTGGATCATCATTAGAATTGATAATTAATACCAAGGACTATTTATTCAGCCAGTTTGATATGAAAGATCTAGGTGAAGCCAACTTGATTCTAGGCATGCAACTGTCCAAATACAATGAGGGCTATACTCTATCCTTAGTACACTCTATCGAGAAAATGCTAAGAAAATTTGAGTATTTTGATAAAAAATCTGCCCTTACTCCTTATGACAGTAGTGTTGTTCTCAAGAAGAATGAGGGTTCTCCCATGGAATAACACAGATATTCTCAAATGATAGGTTCTCTCATGTATATATCAAACAGGACCAGACCTGGTATTGCATTTGCTATTTGGAGACTAAGTAGATATACTAGTAACCCAAATCAGTTATATTGGACATCATTAGAAAGAGTATTTAGATATCTTAGGAGTACTTTAGATTATATGCTGCACTATACTAGACACCATGATATCATAGAAGGTTATTCAGATGCAAACTGGGTAACTGACTCACATAATATAAAATTTACTACTGGGTACATTTTCACTCTAGGAGGAGCTGCAATCTCCTGGGACTCATGTAAACAAATTATCATAGCTAGGAGTACAATGGACTCCGAAATGATAGCCTTGGACACTACATGTACAGAAGCCGAATGGCTAAGAAACCTTATTATGCATATACCTGTTTCTATTAGTCATGTTCATGTAATTTCTATAAACTGTGATAATAAATCTGTTATGGAATTACTAAAGCAAGATTCTATAAATGCTAAGATGAACAGGCACATGCAGGTGCTCTTCAAGTCTATAAAGAGCCTATTGGGCAAATATGTAGTTCTTGACTATATTAAGTCAGAAAAGAATCTTGCAGACCACTTTATGAAGGGTTTTTCTAGGACTTTGAACCTAGAATCATCGAGGGAGATGGGGTTAAGCCCATAAGTAAAGTCACCAGCAGTGGCAACCCAACCGGGTCTGCCTGGAGATCCCAAGAAGCCGGTTCAATAGGTAGGAACAAGCTAGACTTAGGTGACTTTTATAGAATACTGACCCAAGATTAAAATCTCATTCTATAATGCCCAAGTGGCTATACATTCGAACATTGATTCCCCATCCCTATGGTAACAATGTTCTTGAGTGATATGGATATGATGAGTTTTAAAACTCTTAATAGGTCCAAGTTGATATGCAGGGTTGAAACCTATCTCCAACCCTTAAGGACTTACCTATATGAGAGGTCGTGAAGGCCGCGACTATGGGACAAGGCGATCCCAGACAACTCTCATAAATTTGGAATTAGTACGCATGGCCAACCAAAAGCGCCATCCGTTAAACCCAGAACCTCTAGCGTATACTATGTGTGCTATTTTTTTGAATCTGGTAAAAGAAGTCTGATTCAAGGCATAGTCTATCAAGCACTTCTTCAGACAAAGACAATAGTCACTAAGTGAGATTCAAGGCTGTAGTCCATCTCATCTATGCATAGTATATACATGTCCAGAAAACTTTTCTTTTAATTTCTTTGTCACTTCTATTTCGGAACTTGACATTTGGGGGGGGGGGGGATTGTTAGATGGGCTGTGTTTGAGCCAAAGCTCAACTTCCTTTTTTCCTTTAGTCCCACATTGGTTGGACCACTCCCCCTTGTATGTATATATTAGTTCTTCTTCTTTGCTCTCTTAAAGATGTTGTGTGGAAAACTCCTTGGGCCACACGCGCGCGCCGCCACCGCGGTCCGGTCCGGCTCGGTTCGGTTCGGATCGGCCCTCGTAATGGGTGCGGGTACGTGCCCACACCTGCGGGCGCCGAATGCCGATCCAATTTATTCTTCGGGTTCGGGTTGGGATCCAAAAATCTTTTTGCTCTCCTTTATTTTTTGAACCGATTTGACGCATTCAAATTTTGAACGTTGAGGCACTATGTCCAGGTTCATTGAACACTTGTGACAGCTTCTGTAACAGCTCTTTTGACAGCAATTCCTCCACGTTTCTTTCCTTTTGTTATTGCTCCTTAATGGCCTGTTTATGAGCCATTTACTATTCTGTCTGTGGCTGTGTTCAGGGACTGTCTATATATTGTGGTTTCCTCCTCCTTCATTTTAGATAGAAAATTCTCCTACGTGAAAGCTCTCTCTCATTCCTCTCTCGAACCACATTCTGTTCTCTAAATCCTTCCTCTGGGCAGAGCTAAGTTCGGTCTCTCTCTCTCTGAGTTGTGTGCAACGAAGAGAACCCGGTAGTCAGGGGGTTTTACCACTAGGAGTTTCGAGAAACGTCTGCACATAGATTTCGGATCAACTCTTAGGACAGTGCTTCGTGCACGTCTTCTCCGAAGGTCGGTAACAATTTTTTAGTTTCTTTATTCTCTTATCAATTTCTGAAAAATATTATATATATCTATAAATATTAACAACAATTTATACTACAAATAAGGTAGGCTTCGACAAATTAAGGGTGGGAGACGAAACCCTAATGTGCCCAGAGAAATTAGAGCTTTAGAGTTCTTCATCGTCAAACTCCTGAATTATATATACTAGTATAAATGCACGTACTTTGCACGTATCTAGGAGTGGATGATGTTGATGAGTTGATTTAACTTTGTTGTTTTTAATTATATAGGTTAAGAATTCAACCCTTCAAATTTTGTGGGAACATCTTAGAAGATTTAGCAAGTAGTATGAACCCTTCGATTTCCGTAATACATTAATGAATCTCTTAAATGGTTATCAGTGGAATTTATTGTAGGTATTCTTTTAATTAGTAAATATAATGAAGGGCATTTTTGGGAAGAAAACTTCCACGATGAAGTCTACTTTTGACATTATATAGTAGAATATATATATATATATATATATATATATATATATATATATATATATATATGACTGATAATTATATTCATGCATCATAAAAAAATTATGTTATTGAGCTTCATTCTGTGTCTACCGAAGTCAATAAGACAAGAAACTATTTAGCTTGGAAACTATACCGTCAGCATCCAGGTTGCATTCTCCACCTCATGTGGATTTGATTTGACATTTCGGTGGTTGAAGGTGCTTCCATTATGCATGTCAACCTTGTGATCAGGTGAGTCACCAAATAGGGAATGTCACCTACAATTGTGCACTCGGATCCGGCATAGGGACAACTATAGGGACGATCGACAAACGCACTGTGATTCATGCTTTAGCTTGCAGTAATAAGGATAAATGCCGAGACACCCAAAGTTCAAGAGAAGCAGCAATTTTCTCGAGCGCAAGACATCTTATATTGCCCAGTTCATGCCTCCATGTGGGACAGCGATTGTGTACTCTTGGCCAAGGGCGGAACTAAAAATATTTTATACTTGGTACAAAAAAAATTGACAAAATTGACAAAAGTTAAAATGGGTGTCAAGAGATTGGGATCGACTTTTCTTCACTATTTGGCATAATATGACTGTTCGTCATTAAATTCAAAAGTTTTAAAAGAGTTTGATTTAATTAACAAACGAAAAGAGAGTACAAAGAGGTCATAGGCATACAATCTAAATACAAATTTGTTTTCTGGGGAGTGACGATGGAGGGTTAGGTGTGTAGCAACTCTCTTTACTCCGTGGACGATCCGATATAGGAGGAGGAAGCTCTTCTCTCTTGCTTGACTTTAGGTTCACCGATAGTCTGTCACTACCCAATTCTAGAAAATAGGGTTATTTTTTATTTATTTGGTAAATTGTGTAATGTATATAATTAATTATATTTATATTTAATTAGTGATTACATTATTTTTATTTGATTGTTTTAGGGTTTTGGCTAGCCTGGACCCATGTCAGACCCTAGTGGACCCATGTCCGACCCAACCCATACCCTTGTGAGACCTATTTTTGGGTTTAAAATATTTATTATATTTTTAGTGGGTTAGTTAGAGAGATTTTGAGTTAGTTTGAGTACTTTTGGAACCCGAAACCCAAACCCAAGTGAGAGAAGGGCATTTTGAGACTTTGGAAACCCTTATACACATGGCCGGCCCCTATTTTCCAGCCCTCACCCGCACATCACAGCAGCCCCATCCCATTTCCTCTTCTTCTTCTTCTTCTTCTTCTCCACTCCTTCTTTCTTCTTCCTTCCTTCTTCCAAGTAAGTTCTCTCTATTTTTCTTCCTTCCTTCTTCCATTCCTTTTTCTTTATGTGAACCATAACCTTACATTTTTCTCCAACCTAGGTGGGTAGATCCTAGACTTGGTGTGGAGGCTAGATTTGGAGGCTTGGAGCTTGAGGGAGGTGATTTCAAGTGGATTGGAGACTTTGGCCTTGGGATTCCAACTCCCAAGAGGTAAATCCTAACTTTTTCCTTGCTAATTATTCTTATGTAGTGTAATTAGTGGTTTATAACCTTTCTAGACCCTAAGCCTACCCGTGGGAGGAAGTTAGAACTAGTTTGGTTGAGTTTAGAGACTTTGACACTAGGTTTTGTGTCAATTTCGGGTGGAATCCGAAATTGGCCCAATTTTGGGTGATGTTCTAGGTTAGACGGATCTAGGTAGATGTTGTCGGGTTCTTGAGGGTGAGTGCGTGTCTCCGTTCGGACACGTGAAGTTGTGTCGCGGAGAAACGGACGTTTCGGACAAATTTGGGGTTTTCGTCGTCTCCGATTCTAAGTGCGTGCGCATTTTCGCCACGGGGCTATAATCGACGGGGTAGCATTTTTTCTAGGATCTAGGTATCGTTTAGAACCCGTGGGTAAATTTTGGGCCGATTCCGAGTTGGTTTGGTGTGCGTTTCAGGAGATTTTCCGAACCGCGCATCGCGTGTTCGTCGAAATGACCGAACGGCCATTTCGACTTGGTTTCCTAGTTTCGGGCTTGTGCGCGCGTTGGGTTAGCATCGGGGAGTGTGTGCTAGAATTCTCGGGTTATATTATATATATATATATATATATATATATATATATATATATGTGTGTGTGTGTGTGTGTGTGTGTGTGTGTGTGTGTGTGTGTTTGTGCGTGTCGGGACCGTTGGGCGAGCGTTGGTGGGCGTTGTGTGCGTGGTTGTGTGTAGTGTTGTGTTTGTGTTTAAGTGTATATATATATATATATATATATATATATATATATATGTGTGTGTGTGTGTGTGTGTCTCTATATATATATATTTATAGATATGTGTTGTATGTATACATATTTGTGTGTATATACCTATACTTGTGTGTGTGTATGTGTATTATTGTGTGTGTTAGTGTATATATGTGTATATATGTATGAGTGTGTGTGTGTATATATATATATATATATATATATATATGTGTGTGTGTGTGTGTGTGTGTGTGTGTGTGTGTATTTGAGTTTGTGTGTGTTTATATATATATATATATATATAGATATGTGTTTATATATATATATAGATAAATGTATGTGTTTGTGTATTTATATACATAAGTGTTAGTGTGTGTATTAGTATATAAGTTAGTGTGTGTGTATATATATATATATATATATATATATATATATATATAGTTGTATATATATATATGTATATAGGTGTGTGTGTCTGTGTGTGATTGTGTGTGTGTGGTCGTGTGTGTGCGTGTGGAAAGTAGCAGCAGCAGATGGGAGGGCAGCGCACAGCGCACAGTGCGCTGTGCACACTGCAGCAGCAGCAGCGGAGCAGCCGCAGCGAAGCGCTCGTGCAGCACAACAGTGTACAGCAGCTGCTGTGCACTGCACAGCAGCAGCACAGCAGCTGCACAGCAGCAGCAGCGTAGCAGTATAATGCAGCAGCAGCAGTAGTCTCTTCAGCCAGCGCAGCAGCAGCAATCGCAGCGAGGAGCGTGGCGAGGCTTTGGTAGTTAGCTAGGTAGTAGAGGGAGAGGTAGTTTGATAGTTAGATTGTTAGATAGATTACTAGATAGATAGATATATAGTTAACTAGATAGATAGATATATAGATAACTAGATAGTTAGATAGATAGATACTAGATAAATAGGTAGTTAGATAGATACGTAGATAGATAGATAGATAGATAGGTAATAGATAGATAGATAGATAGATAGATAGATAGATAGATAGATAGTTAGTTATATCTATCTAAGTGTGTAGATATATATATACCTATAGCAATATATATGTATAGATATCTAGATAGATATATATACATATTGAGAGTGTGTGTGGGTATATGTGTGTATGTGTGAATAGTTATATATATAGATACGTAGGTATGTATATATATATGTTAGATATATAAAATCTAGCCTAGATTACTAGCTAGGTATATGTTTACATACTTAGATAGCTAACTAAATAGCTAGTTAGAGGGGTATGAGAGAGATATCCCAATACCTTGAGAATATCAAGGTATCTCAATACCTTGAGATATCCAAGGTATTGAGTTTCGAGCAGGGTTTTTGAGCGTTTGCCTAGGAATAGTATTGGAGTGATTTTTATATGTATTTGTATATATATTTACGCGTGCTAGCATATATTTTAGCGGGTTTAGGCGGGGTGCGTAGCCTAGATCGAGGTATCGGATACCGAGGGTATCCCGGTATCTCGAGGAGGCGAGTTTGAGAGTTTACTAGCTTAATGAGCTCAGTTTGACCTAGAATTTCAGGGGCACCCTAGTTTGGCCTAGCTTTGACCGTAATTGTCCCCGTTGACCGTAAAAGTCAACGTTTGACCTAGTTTTGACCTAGAGTTGACTTTTTGAAATTTATTGTAGGTATTCTTTTAATTAGTAAATATAATGAAGGGCATTTTTGGGAAGAAAACTTCCACGGTGAAACCTACTTTTGACATTATATAGTAGAATATATATATATATATATATATATATATATATATATATATGACTGATAATTATATTCATGCATCATAAAAAAAATATGTTATTGAGCTTCATTATGTGTCTACCGAAGTCAATAAGACAAGAAACTATTAAGCTTGGAAACTATACCGTCAGCATCCAGGTTGCATTCTCCACCTCATGTGGATTTGATTTGACATTTCGGTGGTTGAAGGTGCTTCCATTATGCATGTCAACCTTGTGATCAGGTGAGTCACCAAATAGGGAATGTCACCTACAATTGTGCACTCGGATCCGGCATAGGGACAACTATAGGGACGATCGACAAACGCACTGTGATTCATGCTTTAGCTTGCAGTAATAAGGATAAATGCCGAGACACCCAAAGTTCAAGAGAAGCAGCAATTTTCTCGAGCGCAAGACATCTTATATTGCCCAGTTCATGCCTCCATGTGGGACAGCGATTGTGTACTCTTGGCCAAGGGCGGAACTAAAAATATTCTATACTTGGTATAAAAAAAAATTGACAAAATTGACAAAAGTTAAAATGGGTGTCAAGAGATTGGGATCGACTTTTCTTCACTATTTGGCATAATGTGACTGTTCGTCATTAAATTCAAAATTTTTAAAAGAGCTTGATTTAATTAACAAACAAAAAGAGAGTACAAAGAGGTCATAGGCATACAATCTAAATACAAATTTGTTTTCTGGGGAGTGACGATGGAGGGTTAGGTGTGTAGCAACTCTCTTTACTCCGTGGACGATCCGATGCAAGAGGATGAAGCTCTTCTCTCTTGCTTGACTTTAGGTTCACCGATAGCCAGCCTCTTGTATGGGTGTGGTACCATACTATTTATAGTCATCCCTGGGCGCGTATATGTTGGGCCGCATGGATGCTAGAGGGTGCCATGTGTCTCTTCTTAACAGAGTGCAGCTGTAACCGTGAGCAGACCAAGCAGCCACGCGGACGCTTGTTATGATTTTTCGTTGCTAAAAATCTGGGTGGTTCTCATCCTTTGTGGGCATGACTTAGTCAGTTTAACACATAGTCCGCACTTGGTTGGAGAGAATCACTCTTGTCATAACAACAAGATTTGGTCTTCATGGAGTCTGAAACACATGTACCTAAAGACGCATGGGACGTATGGAGTCTGAAACGCATGGGGCCAGAGACGCATGAAACACATGAAGTCTGGGATGCATGGGGCCAGAGACGCATGGAACCGCATGAAACTTGGGACGCATGGGGCCAGGGATGCATGCGAATAGAGACGCATGGGACCTCATGGAACCTGGGACGCATGAGGCCAGTTGTGCTATACACGTGGCGCTATACATCCATCGAGGGTGAAGTTTTGTGCTGACGTGAGACTTTTGTCGTTTAGTTTGTTCATGTATTTTGAGGAAATCAGAAAAAAAATTTGTTAGGATTCTGTGTCAGAGACGATCCTGCTGACGGGAAGCCACATTAGGTCCTTCTGTGGCCAAGCTGCTTTGGCTGATTGGGGACGCATGGATGTCGTCTTTCTTGGTCGCAGGAAGACTCTGCGGTTTAATCTCTTCTGAGTTTTTGTCTTGGGGCACAGGGTTGCATGAATGCATATTTTTAATGCTTTTACAAGACCCCCTTCAAAGTTTTTAAACTGATAAGTTTGGAATACTTTGAATAAGAAGCATGGAGGAAGAAGCAGTTTTTTCCACATGGTTGGAAGGTCGCATGGACGTTGGATCGCATGGACGTTGGGCCGCCTAGGCGTTAGGCGGCATGGGCGAGCCCTTCCAGACTGTCAAATCGTCTTTAACTGACGGATTTATTTTGATCTTTTAGTATATCTCCTTTGGGATTCAGCGCCATCTCCTAACGTTGGGCCCGAGAGGCCGCCGTTTCCAGGAAGATTAAAGTGGACCCCGTGAATCAAGGCGTTAGGTTCATCCTCATAACTGCTTAGTTCATTGCCTCGATCTCTTCACGCGGCTTTGAGGCCTATTAAATAGGCGGTGGGGATGAGAGAGAGAGAGAAATTTATCTCTTTGCTTTCTTTCCTTCTCCTGTGAGGGATGCTGAAGTTTGAGGCTCTTTTTGTTGAGGGGTTGATCAAGGGCGGTCTTGATCCATAGCCCCCCGATCAGGGTATTTTGCTTGGAGGTAGGGCAGTACTGCACTTCTCATGCTGGGCTGTGGAGGAATAGGCCCCAGTACCCCATTCTACTACAAGGATGTGCGCAGACCCTTTGCGAGATTCTGTCGCCTTGATGGAGACTCATCTTGGACATGCACAGATCTCTTTCACAGAGTTCTGTCGTGTGGACAAGCACTCCTCTGTAACATGCACACCGAGCTTTGGCGTGGCCGCATGGGTGGAGGGTCGTCTGTGGACAGAGCTTTATCTCTGGCTCGACCGCATGGATGGGATCTCCTCTTAATTGTGCGTGCAGGCTCGGTCGTGCGTCGCTGCGGCCGAAACAGCCGTATGGGACAGTTTGTGCCTTTATGCGATCTTTGCTGAGACTGATACGTGTCTTATTTTTGTAGGTTTTATTCTCACTCGTGCTTCTCATGATGGAGCATGGAAGGATATCATAACACCCGTTGTTCGGGATAAAGACTAAATTTATGCGGTGGTTCGCCAAGAACTGTTCTAAGAGATGAGGATAGTTCGGCAAGAACTAATCCAGGAGACGAGGATGAGCATTCTGCGTCACGCACTGGACTGTTCTTGTTTATGCAGAGTACTAGCTGCGTTTCTCCCCTTTATGCGGCTTGCTACCGGCTGGGGGCTTGTGGCGGCAATGACATAATTTGGATTAATTGTCATTCCTGTCGTCGGTCTTCCTGCCTGATTGTAGGGCGTCTGCTCCTGCCCTTGCCTTACTATCCATCAGTATGGATTCCATATACTGAGGTTTGCACTGTGGAGTAGTGAGCCAGATAATATTGACCTCTACTGTTGGGCCCACTTGTGTCCATGGCAGAAACAATACGGGGGCACCTTTTAATGAAAGAGTTTCTTGTCGGTGAGAACTTATAGAAACCCTTAAAAGTGGTTTCCATTATATGCACTCAAGACCTTGAATGTTAATAAAAACTCTTGAAATATAACGAATTTCTATCATATGTACTCATGATCTTAAATAAAATTTTCTCCCTTTTCGGAACTCATTCCTTCATTTGTCTTGTTGTGTATAAATTTTATGCGATCTTTGGATATTGTACTAGAGGTAATATGGATGTAGTACAATTTCGCAAATTTTTAAGAAAATTCTACTAGGGGATCTTTGGTGGACTTATTAATTTTTGTGTACTAGAGTGCAAGTAATAAGTTTGAAGACAATCTCTATCAGAGGTGATATGGACTTGATAGGTTTTGTGGACCCATTACTTCTTGCGCGCCTGGGTGCAAGTAATAGGTTTAGAATGCGCCCTACCAGAGGTAATATGGATATGGCAGTTCTTGTGAACTTAACATCGCTGGTGTACCTTGGTGAGTACGGGTGATAAGTAGGGATGCCAACCGATATCAGAGGTAATATGGACATGATGATCGATAGCCAAGACCCGAAAAGTTTGTTCAGAGGTAATATGGACATGACAAACTCAGTCAGGGAGAAATGTTAGGACGATAGTCCAAAGGTAATATGGACGTGAACCAATGTCCAAAAACTCGCCTAGGAGTAATTTGTTGAGTATGGTCTATCCGAACATGAAAATAGACCCGAGGATTGCTCTGCTGGGAAGATTGGTGGGATGATAGCTCAAAGGCAATATGAACATGGCTAGCATTTAACGAGATTGGTTTTTGAGTAGTCACTGCGGGAGTGTGCAAATGGACCTAAGGATTGCTCCGCTGGAGAGACTTTGAGGATCCATCATCCGTTGCGTATCCAAGGCTCCTAGATAGAGATGATGACTTTTACAAGAATTTGTAAAGAAGGAGAAATTGTTGCACATAGGCATTTGCTGGGATGAAGAACCAAGAGTGTAGAGATGTACATCTGGGTTATCTCGCTGGTGAAGAGGGGAGTACAAGTCAAGTTTAGATGTAGTACTTTTTTAGGAACTTGCCGTTGATAGGCATCATGAGTAAGTCATCGTTGGATTTCGTGAGCCGGTAGGCGCCGTTGGAGAATACCGATTCTACGATGAATGGGCCTTCCTATTTAGGCTAAAATTTGCTGGCCATTTTGTGGGTCATAACCATGGTCTTCTTACTGTCAAGACAAGATTGCCCACTTGGAACGTTCTCTCTTTGACCCGCTTGTTGAAGGTTCCAGAGAGACGCGCCTGGTACAACTCAATGTGCTGTTGATCCAAGAGTCATTTTTCGTTGAGTGCTTCTAGCTTTTGTAGTCGTCGGCGATGGTTGTCATCATGGTTAGCTGATTGGAGAGAGCCACTCGAAGTGATGGAATTTGGATCTTGAGGGGGAGGGCTGCTTCGCTTCCGTATACTAAAAAGAATGACGTACTTCCTGTAGCTGTCCGGACCGTTGTACGGTAGGCCCAGAGACATTCATCCAGCTTCTTATTTTAGTCGCGCTTGTTGGATGACACGAATTTCTTGAGAAGCTTGATGATAGTTTTGTTGAATGCCTCGGCCAGCCCATTTGCCGATGGGTTGTAGACAGTCGAAGCCATATTCTGAATTCAGTTTCTGTCGCAGAACCGGTATAATGCATGACTTGCAAGCCAAAGCAGTATATGATGTAATGCTTGATGAAGCTGATCACGTTGGATGTCTTAACTTTCGCGAGTGGTACTACTTTCGCCCACTTGGAGAAGTAGTCGGTGATGGCTAGGACGAACCGGTATCCCTTAGATAAATGTTGACTTATTGGTCCGATGATATCCATTCCACATGTCTCAAACGGCCATGATGCTATTGTTGAGTGCAGGCACTACCAGAATAAGTCAAATTAGCGACGTCTGAAAACGTCGCTAAATGGCCTAAAAATATCGCTAAAAAAATTTAACGACATAATTTGCGACGTTTCAATGAAGTAGCGTTTAAGCTAGTCGCTGACAGGAAAAATATCGCTAGAAAATATCGCTATAGCGATGTTTTCTAGCGACGTATTTGCGTCGCTAATATTTTTCATATTAGCGACGTTTAGTGATGCAACGTCGCTAATTTAGCGACGTGTTTTGTGTCGCTATACGTCGCTAATTTTTTTCTATTTAGCGATATTTTACAACATATTTAGCGATATTTTATTGACCTGGCAAATACTGCAATGTCAGCAATTTAGCGACATTCAGTGACATATTTAGCGACATTCAGCGACATATTTAGCGACGTATATAAATATTTCTATTTAGCGATATTTTGTAACACATTTAGCGATATTTTATTGTCCTGGCAAATACTGCCATGTCAGCAATTTAGCGACATTCGGTGACGTATTTAGCATCGCTAAAAATTAGTTTGCCAACGTCGCTAAATTTTTAGTGTAAATATATATATATATATATATATATATATATATATATATATATATATATATATATATAATGGTTTCCAAACTAATTTTTCTGTAGTTTATGAATTCATATTTTATATAAATAGGCCCGGAGCAACCCTCCGTTGAATTTTCTGGGTTCGCCTACCCCTTCGGTGGAACACTCAACACCGATAAATTAACATACATTTAATATGAATAATATAGTAAAATTTGAAGAAAACAGCCTCGTACTGCTATAAACCATTGAATCCTGCATCTTCGTCATCCTTTCGCCTATGGACAGCTGTGATGTCTGCAGATCCGTCACACTGCGCTCTGTCGACGCTCTAAGATCAGTTGTCATATACCTGAGCTCCATGATGCTATGCTCGAGCGTATCAAATTGTGTGATGAGCGTCGCATCATCTACCTGCTGCTGGGATAGGGGTTGCTCCTACATCCTTCACAGCAACTCGTCACGGAGAGACGCAATCTGACACTCAACGGTCTCTGGACTGGGCCGACCTGCGAGGGTTGTGGAGAATACGCACTTGCAGTGGAGGTCCTAGAGGACTACGTCGTAATAAGGGTATCATAGGATCCCGTACCGTAGTATGTACCCCTCTAAAGGCCACTAGCGGCGGTCACCCACAGCTCGTCCACCGACAGAGCTGGAGAGGGCTGCGAGGAAGTACCAGCCTCTCCACTGTAGGTGCACTAGCAGTCGCCTGCTCACGCAGCCTAAGATACCCGGCCTATAAAATTTTGGATACTCGATAATTGCTAATGTGTCTAAGGTACTTATTACTAACTACATGGATATTTATTTGTATATTTCCTAAGTTATATTAAAATTAACACAAAGTAAAGTAATACTTACATAGGTTTGCGAGGCCCTCTCATCAAAGAGATTCTCGTCTTTTCGATGGGTGGCCAGAAAGACGGTCATCATGTTGGCATCCTCACCCCTCTGTACCTGTTAAAAATATATTATTTATTACTAAAATTAAATATTTTATTCTACTACTATTTTATCGTACTTGCATTAAAATAATATATCTGAAATAAAAAATATACCAAATGACGAAAATGTTCCGTCATTGGAATTGAGCTACCACACCACTTTGCTGCCTTCTTTCTAGCCGCCTTGGCCTTCTCAGACCTTTCCTTTTACCTCAGATCGTCGAATATAGAACTTTCCTTGAACATCGGAGATGCTAAAGATCGGTACACTGGAGTACTCTGCGACGATAATCTGGACCCAGTAGCATGTACCGGAGGAGCACTCCGTCTAGAGGATCGACCTTCGAATGATCCGCATCATCCGTCCATACCCAGTAATAACATATGATGATAAAACAACTACACAGACTTATAATAGTTCATAAAAATAGGCAGACCCGGAGCAACCTTCCGTTGAATTTTTTGGGTACGGAATATCACAAAAGTATATAAAATATCACAGTCACACATAAACACAAAATAAAAGTATCACAGTCATATAAAAAGTATAATATAAAAGTATCATAGTCACACAATAAGCACAATAAAATTATCACAGTCACACCATAAGTCTTATCAAATTTCTCAATCTCTCAAGAAAATCCAATACCCTGGGGAAGAACCCAGTCCCTCAAATACTTCACATAAGCAGGGTTTAGGTAATCAATCTCCACTATAGGTGCTGGGTGACTAAACTTCCCCTCTGAGCTGGTACTTGCCCTACAGTAGGAGGTACCACTTCCTCCTTAACAGTAGGAGTTGCCACTTCCTCCATAACAAATGCTTCCAATTTAATAGTAGGAGGTGCCACTTTCTCCTTAACAGTCACTTCCCCCTTAACAGTAGGAGGTACCACTTTCTCCTTAACAGTAGGAGGTACCACTTTCAAGCGACGTACACGTGCTCGGGTCATGGGTGTCATCTGGTAAGATAGATGAAAATAAAGAATATAATTGATAACAGATATAAATATATGTATCCATATAGTTAAAATAGATGTTACATTCCACATTAAAAATATAGTACATGTATTGGAATCGGCCATATCGGGTCAGTATCGGCCGATACTAAATTCAAATTCGTCCTCTTTTCCAAGCTTTGGTGACACACTATATAGAGTTGAACGAGGATGGTGTTATATATATATATATATATATATATATATATATATATATATATATATATATATATATATATATATATATATTCAAACAACAACAATAAAATATGCATTATAGTTTTTTAGAGGTCTCATTATAATCTTTATTTTTGTAATTTTTTAGACTAAATGATGGAAACTTATATATACTCGTTTCAATGGGCTGGACCGATCTAGTTTTGTTTTAGCCTTACTTCTGTGGAATCTATTTCTTGGTTATGAATTCACTCAACCTGTAGCTGATGACTGGCTTTCGGTTCAAATCAACATATGTTCATGTCTCTTAGTCGTGTGGTAGGATGGTATAAAAGAAAAGGCGCCCATGCTTTGTAGAGCAATCTTTTTTGCATATCTTGATATATACCATGATCCTGAAACTATAATTTGCATGACTAATATTTTATTTTTCCTTATAGTTTTTTGTGTCAATTGATTTATCTATAAATATTATGTGAAATAATGTTTGATTTCTTGTACTTCTAGTGTGTTGGCAGTGAAAAACCTAGGTGAAATAATTTACGATAATTTTTTGGATCACACTTTCATTAGTGATCGGAAGGCGACCATTCGCCAGTATTTAGATTCTACTGGCTATGGTATCATGGAAGAAGAGCCTCCTGAAGCTCTCAAGACTCGCTACAGAGTATGAGAATTCCAGATAATGCATCAATAAAGAACCGAAGACTTTAATTCTTACAACTTGCTACGTAATGGCGTGCATATTGAATACAAATGGTTATCATCTTGCAAATGTTAGAAATAAAAAACCTAGTGATGGTGTAATAAAATGGTTATCATCTTATAAAATGTGTGCAAGCAATAAGCCAAAATATTTTTCATCTATTGGTGATGATAGTAAAGATTTATCATATTTTTAAGCTATGCAATTATAATTCTCGAGTGCACGATATTTGTGAAGTGTCATGTTTGCATCAGATTCTTCTCGTGTTGTACATATTCTCTTATATTTTCATATTTGTATGGTATTGACCTTCGAATTAGGTAGTTGAGGAGAAATTATTAGGAAGGATACAATGCATATGGAACACCCAAGAATTTTTCGTAGTTGAGAAAACCAGAATAAAAACTTTTCTCGAATTTATATGAAATGAATGCTTATATATATACATTAACGTCTAGTGGGCATATAAACATCGATGTTATAATAAGTTAGGTAAATAAAAAGAAATCCAACATAGTATCAACATAACAACACAAATGAAACAATATCAAAAGTTAATCTCGGATCAGTCCCAGCCCAACCTGTTTAAAAAAGATAAAAATGCCCAAACAGTTCATATATAAGACCGCCACAGCTGGTCACCGGAAGCGATGGATCTCTTCAAGGCTCGCATATGAGGCTATTGTATTAAACTAGAAGAAAGTCGCAACAAATTATTATTCAAAATCGATGCAAAAAGGAGCATTTATTTAACTTAAACCTAAACCGGGCACGGTTCACTCCAACTATGTCTAGTTTGAATGGTTCATGCATATCAACACATTTTAGAGGGGTTTAACTAGTTTCGGACTGGATTCACTGTCTAGACCCGGCCTGGCCCATTAAAACTCGATGTGTGTGTCAGGGATAGGTTGTGTCATGTGTGTGTCCATGTATACTGATTGTGTCTAGTATGTCTGTTAGGGTTTACCGAGCTGGGAGGACGTGGGGAGGAGTGCCTGAGAGAGGGGTCGACGAAGGAGGACCACGCCGGAGAGGAGGAGGCACACCGGAGGGGGAGGAGTCGCATCTGGGGTTGCCTGTGTCGGGGTTGGGGGGCGAACACGGCCGCGTCAAGGCTGGGGGCGAGGGAGGTGGTCGAGGGGGTGGGTAGGTCGCCGGAGCCGCGGAGGGTCGCCAGGGGAGGGTGGATCGCCGGTGGGGGTGCACGAGAAATGAGAAGTTGGTGAAAGTTGGGGGGGAGAAATAAAAAGTCGGATAGATTAGGGAACCCTATATTCAGTAATTTAGCGACGTCCGCTCAAGACGTCGCTAAACGTCACTAATTAAAAAAAATTAGCGACATCATCAATAGACGTCGCTAAACATCGCTAATTGAAAAGTTTGCGATGTTGGAGACGTCGCTAAAAATAAAAAAAACTACATCGATAAATACGTCGCTAAACGTCACTAAATCATAAAAATCAGCGATGTTTAGTGACGTTAAAGAATCTTATAGCGACTATTCTTTTAAAAATTGAAGTACAGTAGCTAAACGTTGCTATGTGTCGCCAATAGCAACGTATAGCGACATTTATTTTAGGAGTCGCTCAAGTCTTTAATATTAGCGACGTTTTATTTTGACATCGCTAAAAATGTCGCTGTTTCATCATATTTTGGTAGTGAGGAATTCCAGGGCTGGTGGATGAAGTCTGCGTGAATTTGGCACGTTTGGCATTTTCTCGCATAATCAATAGACTCTGCAACCATTATCGGCCAGTAATAACTCATTCTTCGAAGACGGTCCTGTAGCTTTGGGTCGGGTTGGTGGGCACCACAGACGCCATCATAGGCTTTCCGAAGTGTCTGTTTGGCTTTTATATTCGATAGGCATCGTAGCAGGAGGCCATCGTATGAGCGGGGATACAATAATTTAGTAGTCGTATCATAGTATAATTGGAGGGAACGTCTCCTAATGGATGTGCTTCCTTTGGGTTCTCGAAAAAAATTTCATAGACCGTGTAATCAATGAATGGAAGCCTCTAGTCTTGGACATCAGTGTGTACTTCCGCCGCGTAGCTCAGACATAGACAGAGGTTATTTTTGGGGCAGACAAGCTCTTGACCGTTCACCGTGATTAGCTGATAGATACTGTCTGGAACTGCCAAGGAGGCAGCGAGGCTGGCCAGGGCGTCAACCTCGATGTTCTGCATTTGAGGGACATGCTCAATAAAGAATTCCTCGAAGGTTGAGATGATGCCAATCGTAATTTGGTGGTACGATATTATTTCTTTATTTCAGACTTCATATTCGCCTCGGACTTGGTTGACTATCAGCTTGGAGTCACCGTATGCCTCTAAATAGTCCACTCCCACTTATTTAGCAAGTTGGAGTTCAATAATGAGAGTATTGTATTTTGCCACGTTGTTGGAGCATGGCTCCGTGAGGGAATAAGCTCGATTAATGACCAGATTATAGAGGGAGATTAATACTATCCCAACTCCGTCGACGATATTGCCTTTGGGCCTTGCTCTCGAAGCACCGTTGAAGAACATCCGTCAGACAACTTTGCACGAAGTTATGTTTGAGTTTGCCACTTTATCTAGAATCTCGTCGTAGAGTTTTGAGGTTTCTGGCACCGGATGAGCTGCCAGGAAGTCGGCCAGTGCTTGTCCCTTGACTGCTTTCTGAGAGACAAACACCATATCGTATGGAGACAATAGTATCGCCTAGGTAGTTAGGCGGGAACTAAGCACCCCCGGTTTGGTCATGAGAACTCTGAGCTGATTGACTCGCGAGTTCACATAAATGGTTTGTCTAGTCACGTAATGCCGAGTCTTCTGGACAGCAAATACTAGCGCAAGACATTCATTTTCGACGGGAGTGTACCTATGCTCTATGCCAACCATCATCCAGCTGATATAATAGATGGCCTGCTTATGGCCTTTGTCACTATTCTTGGCTACTAGAGCATCGAGGGAGTGATCGATTGTACGTACATAAAGTAGGAAGGGTTTTCCCACGACCGGGGCTACCAACACTGGAGGGTTTGATAGGTATTCCTTGATATCGTCGAACGTGCGTTGGCATTCTTTATTCCAGACAAAGGAGACACCTTTCTTCATGAGCTGGGTGTAATGGCCGACAATGTACCGAGAGGTTTGATATAAATATTCTGATGTATGCCAGCCTCCCTTGAAGGCCATGGACTTCCCGGAGGTTCCTCGGCGGGTTTATCTCGAGGATTGCTTTAGTTTTTTGGGGTCTATGTGAATACCCTGAGAAGTGATGATAAAGCCTAATAATTTGCCACTGGAGACTCCCAGGAAGGATTTGGCAAGGTTTATCTTGAGTTGGTCTGTACGCATAAGGTTGAACACAGTCTTTAAGTCCCTGAGGTGATCACCTTTGGAGTGACTTTTGATGATGATGTCATCGACGTAACACTCCACCATCTTGTGCAGATATTCATAAAAAAATGCTGGTCATAGTTCGTTGGTATGTGTCATGACCTGCACCTGGAATAAGGGCACGAGTAGTGATCAACGCCCAGCCTACGCCGCAATATTGGCGGTAGAAAGCTGTCTGGGTCATCTATACTATCTAAACTTCTAACACAATATATGAAAGGGTACCTGCCATGCTTCCTCAACTCCAAAAGGAGGAACAATATGGTATATGATAATGGTAAACAATACTCAATCATAATATAAAACTAAAGGAGGATGAAAGCTTAATATGGAATAAAAGAGAGAAAATAAGAGTCACAAAATGTCCATAAGTCCAAAACCATAAGTCTAGACATAGCCACTCCCAAAATAATATATACATGCCATGAGTCTAGAATGGGACTAATACAATATCCAAAAATATGAAACTAGGCTTCCTCGGTCACTGGTACTAGGTTCTCCTGCTCTAGGAAAGAATCCTCTAATAGCTCACCATCCTGCGGCCCGTAATAAGTGTGACACTGCTCCACAAGCCAATCATTTGAAAAAATATATCTAGTCAGGATTGGAGCGAAGTATAAAACTCAGAAAGCAGTTCCAAATACATGATAGAGCATATATGACAAATAATAGAAAAGAATACAAGATAACTATCAATAGAAAATGGAATGAACTAGAGTAAACATGTAATGTACTGGAATAAAGAACATGCAATATGAATAGCTTCAAGTGATGAAAGTAGATAAACTAGCTAATGTGCTATAGAGTACAAGTTCATTATGTGATCGATTTGGGTTGAATACAAATACAATATGGTAACTCGATTACACGTGTGATATGTTATCGACATGTACACGAATACACTTGGGCTTGATCACATAACCAACTTCTACTCTCCTGTCCCCAACCAATACTCATGGATCCAATCATGACATATTACGAACACGAATATAAGCACACTAAACACGAGCAGTGTATGAACATGAAGTACACGATAATCAATACCTGATACATATAATAAAATACATGTGAAGGGGTACCCGCTGAACACAGTAGGGGATAACATCTCCTGACAGGATTTATATAGTACCAGTCCATGTAACCACTGTATTAGAATCATGTATACAGTTCTAGAACATGCGATATATACACTATCATGAAACAAAAACTAACAGAGAGATGTACTCGTCTGTGGTCCTGAGCAAATAAGGTAGAATGGTGTCCAAACTGGTGTCACACAAACCTATATATGAATTTATATATTATTTGGTATAATAAAGGGATAAACAAGTTTAAATAAGTTTAAATATATTTTTTAGGTCATTTCTAGGTCTATACAAGGTTAACTAGGTCAAATTAGGTCATTATCCTAATTCATGTTCTAAAATTCCTTTTTAATTAGTCTACATGACCAAACTATTTAATATCAAGCTACGACTAGGTTTCTAGGCCATACTATCTAGTATAATACTTCTGTATCATAAATTCACTATATAAATTTATAAACACCAATATATAATAATACTTTGCCTTATCCTATTGATATCATAATACCTTAATACTATATAGTACTCAAGATACTCTATTTGCAGAACCTATAATCCAATCCTTATCTAACACACATCAATATAACCTGGTACTTCACATTGCTGTCCTTACAGTCCGATATCACCCTCCACAACTCTATTCTTCGCACACAATTGTAATAGTAGGCATTCCCTCACCCAAGTACTAAAATTTGGCAGTAACCTTGCCACTTGCCTAAGTTGCATTGCAACCAACTCGTGGTATCCTAACCATGAGGACCCTTTATAATCCATTAGGAAGGATCCCTATCTCATAATAATAGCTTGCAACATCTTACTAGTTACCAAGCCAACTAATGCAACACACAAGGACCTGTGCATTTCTTGCACTGTCCCTACCTACACCTACGCGGGCCGGCAAAGAGTGCAAGTCTGCACTATCAATGAACCCTCCCCATTAAACCTGATATTTATGCCAGAAGTTGGCACACAACCTTGCCGTCAAGAGCTCCCTTACCTGTTTGTATTCTGCGTATCTAAACACTGCTGACAGACCTTACCCCCAATCTCACTCTTTCAGCTGATATGCATCTACTTAACTCCTGAATCCTCCTTGCTGTTACCTGACCTGATACAGAGTTGTGCACTAGTTGCTCTCACTGTATGCGTAAACAAGTACACCCGACTTTCTACCCTTAAACACAATACGACACTCTCCCTGCTACTGTAACTTGCTACGGGGTCACTACCCTAAGACACTTCACTACCAATGCACTATCAAGACTCTGAACCCGATATCTCCTGTCAATGGTCGATACAACAACCTGAACATAAAACTCCACCTACCTACAAAGGATATCAACTATCCACACGATTCCCATGTACCTCATGCCAAGATTACACCAGTACCCAGACCAAAACTGTCATTCAGTCCATCACTGATACTGGTATCATTCACTTGATACTCACCATATCTCACCAACATACATAGGTCATTGCTAGCTACTGATACTTGCTATTAACTACATAGCTCGTATTTTTACTATACTTGGCGGTCACTATAACTTGCATCTCCAATCTCAGTTGATACTCTATAGTCTACATAAGGTAATTTTCCTTCACTGCCACCCCCATACACACATCTGATAACTGATACACTAGGATCTTTAGTAGCCGATACTAATTTACTGCATACTATAACACAACCACACCACCCATATCATACTCAAATACTTCTCAACACACCCATTGCTCTATGACACGCCAACACAACTAGGGTAAGCAATTCCTCGAACACCTATAGTGCACAAATATGATACTTAGGATACGTGTCCAACTCAAGCGTAAAAATACACAATTCCTCACAATTAGCACTTTTATATTTAATACATCATAACATAACTAAAGTAACTTTCTACAATGAGAATTGATGAGTAATTACACAAAATACCCAAATTGAGCTCCGTATTACACTGTATCGTAATACGGCCTACTCATATCTAATTGTGGACACGTATCTAGTCCCATAATCCTAATCTAAGTCTAATTAGACTAAATTAGTCTCATGACACACAATTGATGTGTCAATCTTATAATTTCCCCTATTAGGACACAAAAACCTATGTAGATTCTACCATACAAGTTATATGAACCTAGTTCTTGATCCTATGGGTAGCCCTAAGCCAAGGGATAATTTTTAATGGTTAAATGCATGAATTAGAAGTTAGAATGAAGATAAATTTTAGAATTTACCAACTAGGAGATGGATTTCCAATAAAAAGTATAATGGACACGATCCAGTCACGATCTCTCCCCCAAAGCTTCTTCTCCTTGTGCTCTTTGCTTCTCCAAGCACCAAGGCTCCTTGAGAGGTGAAAATGAGAGAAAATATGAAGGAATTGAGAAGGAAATTGGTGAAGGTAGAAAGATAATTTAGGATCTAGAATTGGGGATCTAAAATAAAAGCAATTGAAGAGGAGAGAGAGAGAGAGAGGAGACCCCTCTTATGTGGTCGGCCCCTTCCCCCTTCCAATTCACTATCAAATGTCCAAGTTATCCCCCGTATGATAAATTATAGGAAAATAATTAGGGAGGCTATTTTGGAAAATTCTACACTAATACAAATTAGTCTAATCCTCCTAATTAATTAGTGGGAATGGGTCCATTGGGCTTGGTCCATGTTGGGCTCATAAGTTGTCATGACAAGTCTAATTGGGTTCACATGTGTCTAGTCTAACTATTGGGCTAGCCCACTAACTATAATAAATAATACAAATCATAAATAATTATTTATAACATTCTAATTAATATTATGATATATAAAAATAAATAACTAGGAAAAATTGCTAAATTATCCCTATTTGGAAAAGTGAAGGTAACGGTATGTTGCACCTGCATTTTTCAAACCAAAGAGCATGACTGTGTAGCAGTATACTCATATCGGTGTTCGAAATGATGTATGCTTCTCGTCTTTAGGAGACATCTAGATTTGATTGTAGCCAGAGAATCCATCCATGAAGGATATGCACTCGAAGCCATAAGTATTGTCGATCATTATATCGGTGATCAAAAGAGAAAACTCTTCTTTATGGCATGCCAAATTTAGATCACGAAAGTTGATGCAGATTCAAATTCTTTCGTTCTTTTTGACGACGGGCACGATGTTGGCTACCCAATCTGGCTGTTGTTCTTTGCGAATAAAGCCACTAGCTATCAGTTTATTGACTTCAGCTTCGATGGTGTTCATAATGTCCGGCCGGAACCATCATTGCTGCTATTTGATGGGTTTAGTATCCGGCGAGATATTGAGCTTATGGATTATGATTTAGGGGTCCAGGCCTGGTATGTCTTCATAACTCCAGGCAAAGACATCAATCTATTTCCTGATGGGCTGTAATAGGAATTTCCGATCTTTATCGGACAGACTTTTGCTGCAAAGATAAGCTTAGGGGAGGTCTCGTCGCCTAGATCGACTTGTACAACTTCATCCTCGGTAGGAGGGTCTCACTGCTCAAATCGTATCTCCCGTTAAAACTTTAAGCATTGGGCCCACGACTCTACTTCAAAGAGCTCGGGTTGGTTCCCGTTGTCTTCCTCAGGGTCAGCTGACACCATGTTGGCCGACAATATTTTCCTAAGCATGTCGTCGATACTAACGTCGGAGTCCCAAACGAAAGATTCTGAAGAGTAAGAGTGCACTTTGTCTTCTTCATCTGAGCCCTCAAAAGTTATGGGAGGACTTATATATCCTAATCCATGCTTGGTCTTATGGTAGTAATCCTCGGGCTTGCTTGTGGGAGCAGGTAGACGCAGGAGAAGTCGTCGGCCTTTGCCGTGGTTTAAGCCCTTAGTATCCTTCAGGTTGTACCCCATCTTCTGGATAAGGTGCTTGACTTGCGAGCTATACCGTTTGAGTGATATTTTGCTAGTATCAAGTTTCAGATCCAGTTCTTCTTGGACGAAGGATCGGGGGCATTCTACTATGCCAAAGATGATGAGTTTGTCTCCCCTTCTTCTGTCCGGAACTAGGAAGTAGGATTTTTGCTGGAGAGGATCTGGTTTACTACGTAGGTGGTAGTCATATGTGTTTGTAGATGAAGGCCCAGACCGTGCTCCATGGAATACAATGTGCTTATATGTGCACGCTCGAAGTTGTTCAAAGATAACCCTTTATTCATAAAATGAGGTATCTTTGCGTCGGGGATTACATCAATAAAAGAAGGGACGTTGGCATGAGCGGCTACATACTCCTCCAGGTTATCTTTTTCGAGGGCCACCCCCAGTGCGAGTGAAGGCTTCAGTGGATTACTACCCCCAGCTTGTGCAACCCCTAGTAGTTTTGAGGCAGAATTACCCCTAACGGCTGGGAGCTTCTTCTTCGAGCGAATGCCCTAAAAAATATCTTCTGCAGGTCCCGCTGCTGGTCCTCCTGGTAGTCGCCTTCTCAACACCCTGGTTGAGATTGACGGACTGGAGGTGTTGGATTTAATTCCTTCCATGGTGGAAGGGACCTTCTGAGCATAGTAACATGAGGCAAATGGTATATAATCTTCCTCGGGTGTTTGCACCTGATCCTTGGATTATTGCTGGATAGATGCCGTCGAGTGCAGTCGTTGGAATGCCGACTACTTGTTTGTAGGTGCTGCAACTTTGTTGCAGCAATAGTTGATGATGATTTTGGCACAGTAATGACCTGGGAGGATACTTCGCATGCAGTAGCTACCTCCCTCACCTTGCACTTGTGATTGATCACATTGCGCAAGTCAGGCGAGGACTGACTCACCTTTGCACCCTTTTCGTAAGCACGGGTAGACCGAGCGCATAGGTGCATGGGTGTTATTTTTGCTCCATAATCTAAGGTTCGTACAAGAACGTTCCCCAGATTATTAGTGGAAGACTTTGGAGACAGACCCTGTCCATTTGCCGCTAAGGACTGGACGCACAGGTCGACCTTATACAACTTTCCATAAGGGGCCCGCATAACAGTTAGCGGTACCCTCCAACGGTCAGCCGAATGGACAGTTGTTTGAGCACGGTGGGCTCATACTGCCCTTGACTTCTTCGGCTTGGCACCCGTAGGTGCGAAGTATGAAGAGTCCAAGTTTGGATTTTCACTACCCTCAGTATGGCGTATAGGGTCAGCGATGCATGAGATACGGTCAAAAATAGAGGTTCGGCTGCTGTGCGGGCTGCATATGGCCATCTACCTGTGGCAGTGAACCGGTGCCGCATATTCAGTCTTATGCGGCCTCCTCCTAGGCCGCATAGAACTCACATCAAGATCCAAACATCTGACATTGTAGTATTTTCTTCTACAAGAGTTCGGGTGCTGAGCGTCTTTTGCGGCAGACGGAGAAGCCGCATGGTCAGTCTGGGTGGACGCTTGACGAGTGTCCTAAGCAACATGGAGGGAGGCGAGGAGCGTAAGAACTGTAGTTGGGCGAGGCACGTTCTCCTTTTCTACCCATGTCCTATAGGTCTTCAAGTGGTGAGCACCCTTCTAGTTGGAAGAGGCTACCGCATAAGCAGTGGACACATGATGTGCGGTCCCTGTGGTAGAAAGAGAGATGGGGAGCGCCTGCTCCGCGGTTGGGTGAGACATGGTGGCCTTTGCTACCCATGTTTTGTGGGTCTTCTTTGGCTTTGCTTGCCTCGGAGAAGGACTCGCAATGTCCCCGGAGAGCATGTCCTCGAAGGCCTGCTGGTCGAAGCGGACCACCAACATCCTTTGAGTGGACCCGAGCTTGGCAGCGTCAGATTGTGCTATAACTTTCTCATCAGAGAAGAAATATGTCCCTGGCAGAGTCGCCATCTTATTTTTCATTAAATTTAAAAGTTCTAAGAGAGCTTGAATTATTAACAAACGAAAAGAGAGTACAAAGAGGTCCTAGGTAGACAATCTAAGTACAAATTTATTTTTGGGGGAGTGACGATGGAGGTTTAGGAGTGTAACAACTCTCTTTACTTCATGGATGATCCGATGCAGGAGGAGGAAGCTCTTCTCTCTTGCTTGACTGTAGGTTCACCGATAGCCAGCCTCTTGTATGGGTGTAGTACCCTGCTATTTATAGTCATCCCTGGGCGCATATATGTTGGACCGCATGGATGTTGAAGGGTGCCACGTGTCCCTTCTTAACAAGCTATAGCTGTAACTGTGAGTAGGCTAAGCTGCCACGCGGACGCTTGTTAGGATTTTTCGTTGCTGAAAATCTGGGTAGTTCTTGTCCTTTGTGGGCATGACTTGGTCAGCTTGACACATAGTTTGCACTTGGTTGGAAAGAATCACTCTTGTCATAACATCAATATTTGGTCTTCATAGAGTCTGGAAAATATATGGCCAGAGACGCATGGAGTCTGGGACACATGGGGCCAGAGACGCATAAAACACATGGATTCTGGGACGCATGGGGGCAGAGACGCATGGAACCGCATGGAACCTGGGCCGCATGGGGCCAGGGATGCATGGGACGCATGGAGTCTGGGATACATGGGGCCAGAGATGCATGAGACCGCATGGAACTTGGGATGCATGGAGCCGGATGAGGCTAGTTGTGCTGTACATGCAGTGCTACACATCCATCGAGAATAAATTTTTATGCTGACGTGAGACTTTTGTAGTTTAGTATGTTCACGTCTTTTGAGGAAATTAGAAAATCTTTTTCATCTGGATTCTATGTCAGAGACGATCCTGCTGACGGGATGCCACGTTAGGTCCTTCTGCGGCCAACCTATTTTGGCTGATTGGGGAAGCATGGATGTCGTCTTTCTTGGCAGCAGGGAGACTCTGCGGCCTGATCTCTTCTGGGTTTTTGTCTTGGGGCACAGGGTTGCATTGATGCATATTTTCCATGCTTCTACAGTGACATATAGTGATAAATATAATTTTTAATAGCAGATTGTATCATCTTATCTCTTCGTCTAAACTCTTTATTGTCTAGAGCAACTTGGAGGTTGCTCCTTGGTTGTATGAGCTTAAAATACAATCCAAAAAGGTAGGTCTATCTAACTACCAACTAGCAACCTAGATTTTATGGCATGTTCTCTCATGCTCATAGAAATCTTTTTATGAACGTGGTACCCGTGATGAACGAGAACAATCACAAAGACACAAGATTTAACGTGGTTCAGAGATTTTTACGTCCACGATTGGACAATTATTTTATTATTTCGATACTGTTACAATTACACGGGATTGAAGTCATATTTATAACAATATTTTCTAAAAAATGGTATTTTAGTAATTTTATAATTAACTAAATATTATGCATGATAAATAATTATTTGTTGTATTATTTAATTATTGTTAGATGTTAGTGATTTATTTTGGACTTGTGTTAGTGGACCTAACTAGTTTAGTTTAGACTCATGGACCAACATGTATTAATTGTTAGAATTTAGCCCATTTAGAAAGCCCATTGATTAGGAGATGGATTAAAATTAATTAAACTATTAGACTAGAAGCTTCCCTCCTCAATTATTTCTTTATGAGAGATCCCAAGGGGTATATTGGACAATTTATAGTAGCTTGAGGAAGGGAAAAGGGGGCCGGCCTATATAGAGGATGGGGGAATTATTTCTCTCCTCTGTTCATTTGGAAACTAGATCCAGAATTTTTCTCAACCAAATTTTTTCATTCCCACTTCATTTTCCTACCAAATTTTATCCCAATTTCTTCCCAAATCAGTATTGGAGGCTTGTGGAGTAAGGATCTAGAAGGAGGAAGCAAGGATCTACAAAGAGGAGCAAGGATCTACAAGTTGAAGGCTAATTTTATCATATTTGGAGGTTGCATTGGGAATCCATCTGCCAATAGGTATAATTCAGTTTTTCCCCTTAAATTAGGTTCTAAATATGAGATTTAACCATGAGAAATCAACCCGTATGCATAGGCTACCCATAGTGTCATGTCCCAGTCCTAAAATATCGAGGGACTAGACATATTGCAATGGCCAGTAGCACACTCCAATGGGCAAACCCAAATTAATGGACCTATTAGGGTATACTTAAGCTGTAAAACAATAATATGGGCTATGGTACTAATCTCATCCACAGCAGATAATCACAAAATAAATGTCAGAATGATCAAGATCAAATATATCCAACAAATCTCAATAAAAATCTCGGGGAACAACCCGATAATGAGTTTGATACAGCAGTTCAATAGACAGAAAATAAGAGTCCAACAATAGAAATAACCGAGTATAATAACCAGATACTCAGGAGAAATCCTCGACGATCACCTCGTCCTCTAATGTTGGTACTGCTCCAATGTCTGCTCCTGTCCCGTATACCTCGGGGTAGATCTCCTCTGCTAAACCTGGGGACATAATCTGGATTCCAGGTCCTCAGGGGACATAGCAAGGTACAAGAATAACTCAAGCCAAATAAATACAGTATATAAAATATATCAATAGGGAAAACTAAGTAACCAACTAAGTGATATGCAAATGAGAGCATTAAGCATACCTAGGCTGAAACTACCATAGGCTCTCTGTCGGATAAACCTATAGCAGCATTTATCTCAAAGGGCCAGAACTTGTGCCAAAGCTCTGTGTCAAAGTCAAAGACACCTCCAGAAAACTATATATATATATATAATATAATCAGCCTTTAATATGGTAATACTCTCTCCACCCAATGTAATCACACGTCTCATGTCCATGACACGCAAGATCATGACCTCTAACTGATGCAGCAAGTCATAATGTTAGCTAAGCATATGTATAAAGTCTTTGTCACGAATCCTGTATCTTATATAAAATCACCATGAATATCTCAGGAAGATTCTGTCTCATGAACAGTGTCAAGTATCTTATGGTATGACGTACTTGATAAGCACGAAGATATATAGGGTCACGATATCAATCTCTAGGTGACGTTACACAACTCCACGTACGTCGTTGACACCCGAATCTTGTTCAAACGTTAAGTAATGTCATACGGTGCTAGGTTGAACAGATACATCATATAAATAAATCAAGAGAATATTATGTAGTAAGTACTGTAAGATTGTCAAGGTACATTTGCCTGGGATTTGAATACCAATAGTCGCTCCGGTATCAATGGGATCTTCAAGTACTCATCTGATTACTAAAATAAATATTACCATCATGTTCAGAAGATATAAAGTAGCTATAATTGCTTGTCCATAAGTCTAATTTGGACACAGAAATAAAATTGACAGTTTCTGGTCAAAGCGGGGTCCACATGTGGCCCACTTTGCACCGAAAAATGTGTCAGAGACAAAGTTCTCCAAATTTGTCAAACATAGTGTCTACAAGTATAGAACAATGATACGAACCCAATATAATATCCAGATCTGGATTCCGTTGAGCCGATCACAAAATCGCCCGTCAAGTGGAGCCGCGGGGCCCACGATACGGGATTTTGTCAACTTTCTCAGAATTGAACCAAATTTGGATCACATGACCAGCGTATTGCTACGAGGCCGATACGGGATGTTGTCGACGGATACGCGTTGATTTTGGTGTGCACGCACATCCAAATCAACTTCCACAAAATCCTAAATATCCATATTGACGGTGCATGTTTGATGATAAACAAAAAAAAGAAACTAGGTTTATACGAAACCCTTTCTTTGTTTACAAACAAGAAAAAAAAGAGTACAATTAATCCTATACGAGGATGTTAAGTACAATAAAAATGATCATGGGGAAAAAATTGCTATAGGAGTCTGATCTGCGGTCGATCATTTTGTCCTTTGGACTACACGATGACGAATAAGTGCTGTAAAAGAAGAAGAATCTTTAAAGGTTGCAAGAGGGATTAAATTCTCGTTGCCGAAGTTGTCAATCGACGCTCTTTGTATGTGCTCTCTGCTCCTCTCTTTTTTTTTGACCCTGCCCCCGACCACCTTTTTACTATGTGACTAGGGGTCTCTATTTATAGAGATCAGTCACAATAACTGTCTAGTTGGCGTAGAAGCCAAACTGTGGAGAGAGTTGTACTCTTTACCCGACGGTTATAATAACTGCTACCCACGTATGAATGATCTCCTGAATCCGCGTCTGACGCGTATCCCATTATGAGGTAACATATATAATCGCTCATCAAAGATCATGGCATGCAAGCCACGTAGGTAACTGCCCCTCGCGTAGAGATGATTGGCATAAAATCCAAATAACTGTCTTGTTGGCGTAAAAGCCAAATAGCTGTCTTGTTGTTGGCGTAAAAGCCAAGTAGCTGTCTTGTTGGCGTAAAAGCCAAGTAGCTATCTTGTTGGCGTAAAAGCCAAATAGCTGTCTTGTTGGCGTAAAAGCCATGTAGTTGTCTTGTAGGCATAAAAGCCAAATAGCTGTCTTGTTGGCGTAAAAGCCAAGTTCTGCGTAAAGCTTGATGCTGCATAGGTAGGTAACCAGCGTAAACTAGCTAATTATCCTTCCTGACTGAGGTCTTGAGCGTATTCTGGGCCAAATAGCCTTATCACGTACCTTTGCAAATATAGCCTGAGTTGGCGTATTTCGAGGAGATAGCATACGGCGTACTCCTATAGTTGAAAATAGCCTGATTGGCGTAAAATGCTAGGATGGTGATGTGAGCGTATTAGCCCTAGTTTTAGCTCTCCCAGTCATTAAAAATAAAACAAAATCTTGTGCATTAACTGCAGAGATATGCCTCAAGTTTTGTATGAAGAACAACTTTTGACGTGGCGTCTGATTTTGTCTCATCTTGAGTGTAAAAACTCAGCTCTGCCTGTGTAGAATAGGCAGCATATTCTTTGAATGCGTAAAAATGATTTGTATCAAGGATATGTCACTAAACGACAGTCTGGGCCTCTGTGTAGAATCATCATTACAGTCGTCCTGTCGATCGTCACACAGTACACTTTGTCAGGAGTCAAGTTCACTGTTTTGTCTGACAGGTTCATTTGAGGAATATGAAGAGTTCCTCGTACAACTTTACGCTGCATTAAAAACAGACATATTTTACGCCGGAGGGAGGTGTAGCAACCTTTTTTTTACGCCAAAACAGCCTGGAAGTGCTGCCTTACGCGGGTTATTTTGGAGCTCTGTTTTACGCTGGATAGCGTTGAAGATCTGTTGTACGCCAATGGCTCTAAAGTTATATTTTATGCGACATAGCGCTGGAGTTCTATTTTATGTAGGATTCATGCATGTTGGGGTTTTTTACGTGTATAATTCTCCTACGTATTTTTATGCTTCTACAAGACCCCCTTCAAAGTTTTTAAATTTCTCGTAATTGAAATACTTTGAATGAAGCATGAAACGGTCAAATTTGACTCGTTCTACGAGGCTAATTTTTCAGAGATATTTAGGAAGTTGTTGGGATTGGGTATGTTCTCTTTTGCCTATATAAAGGCAAGCGAGTGAACCTGTTTTTCCACACTTCCTTCACCAAAAAGATGGTTGCCGAGATTCATCGGGCTGACCTGAGGAAGAAGAAGATTATGCTCTTCCAGCATGTAAGGAGTCGTAAAAGGAGACGCCTTCGAGCAAATGTCCTCTGCAATGATTGATCATGGAAGGATATATAGCTTCCTTTGCTCGAGATAATCAGCAATTTTATATGGCGATTCGTCCAGGAGAGAGGAAGGGTCTCATCGTACCACACAGCTTGCTAGCTGTATTTTTTTCTATTATGAAGCTTGTCGTAGGTAGGCAGTTTGGCCATGTCTTCCAGTATTATGTTGGGTCTAAATCCCTAACACAATTCTAGGGCGTAGCTGCCATGGCGTATAGAGGGTGGGCTTGAATAATTTACACAAGCCCAGTTTTGTATCCTCCCGCCATTAACCATTTTCTTGTTCATCGGCCACAGAAGCCGATGAAGTGCCGTAGAAGAAGAAAAATATCTCCATCAAATGAGAACCTGGCACAACAGATTCCTAGCGTGATCTTGAATATTAATGAGAAATCCTTTGTAAAAAAGAATTTCCATCATATGTAATCATGATAATGAAAAATCCTTTGTAAACTGAATTTTTATCATATGTAATCATGATTAATAGACTTGTCTTCTTTTACGCATTGCTGATTTTCCATATTTGCTGTGAGAAAGTCTGATAATGTGCAGCTTCGATACGTCTGAGTAATTTTACACCGACTCTGATAAACGCTTATCCGGTCACGTCCCGACTTTTACGCGTAACAGAAGATGCGTAAAAAGCTCTTTAGCATTAAGTTGTCTTGAAGATCCAACTGTCATGCTATTTTTGGACGAGGATTCACATAGAATTCTGAACTGTCACTTCTCTGATACGAAAAATTTCTGTTCAGGACATTATCTTCAAGAATGGTTTTCCAAAAATTCCTCGAAATAGGGCAAGAAATGTCCGCCGAACAGGCCATACTTGAACTTAGATGTAAAGGATTCTGGCTAGACTTTGAATAAACTTCCAATGGCCCAAGAAGAAGAGTCATCTTTAATGCTGACATCTGTGTGTTTCAGGCACTTGGAATATTTTGTAGCCAAAAAAGAGCATTTTCTGCGTAAACCCTTGTAATTGGTCATCTGTAGCTTCTGAGCGTAAAACCGTAGATTTGTAGCCTCTGAACGTAAAAGCTTCTGAGTGTAAAACCATAGATTTATAGCCTCTGAACGTAAAACCGTAGATTTATAGCTTCTGAGCGTAAAAACTTCTGAGCGTAAAACCATAGATTTATAGCTTCTGAGCGTAAAACCGTAGATTTGTAGCCTCTGAATGTAAAAGCTTTTGAGCGTAAAACCGTAGATTTGTAGTCTCTGAGCGTAAAACCATATATTTGTAGCCTCTGAGCGTAAAATCTGGATCCATTATGCAGCATGACTGTCCGTCTTCTTTTTTAAATGATAGGCTGACGTGGTCCCCAATCGTAATCGAATATTAAAAATCGAATTTGGTTAGGGATTCGAAGAGTTATCTGAACCCTATAAATAGCCCAAGGTCTTGAGAGAGAAAAATCCTTCATCTATCTTTGCAAAACCCTTCGTCTCTTTGAGAACTCTTCGTCTTCGTCTCTTTTCTGAGAACTTTGAGCTTCGCCATGGCACCGAAACAGGATTCCACTGCTAAGGAAAAGAAAACTGCTTCCTCATCTCGCTCCTCTGCTTAAGCACGAGCAACCCCCATTAGGCTGAGCGAGCCCCGATCTGAACGAAGTGCTCCACCGTCGAGCTGCGCTTCGGGCATCACAGGTAAAGACTTCGAGAGGAATAGAGAACATTTCGCACACATTGTACGTGTATGCGCAACAATACATCCACATTTCTAATGTGTCAGCATAAAAACTCTATATTTTTGCAGTCTGGCATAAAAACTCAGACTGTTAAAATTTGGCATATACTACAAACTTTGAGTTTTACGCGCTGGATGTAAATTCCAGTGTAAAAACTCAAATTTTGGCAGTCTGTCGTAAAAAGCTCAGACTGTTAGATTTTGGCATATACTCCCAACCTTGAGTTTTACACACTGGAAATAGATTTCAGCGTAAGACTCAAGTTTTTGCAGTCTGGCATAAAAGCTCAGACTGTTAGTCTTTGGCGTATACTGCAAGAGTGTAGCGTCTAGCGTAAAACTGACTTGTTTTCTTGTCTTTTACAGTGGACTTGCAGATCCCTCCTTTGGCTGAAGTGATGGGCTCTGCTGCTGGGATGCTAAATTCCAATTATCTGGAGGACTTGTCCCATATAACCTTCCCCATCTCTGGAACCGAGTATACTCAAGAAAGGGAAACTCTGATCTCGTCCCAAGGAGAAAGAATGCTGCTGAGTATGATCAGTGGGGAGCCCTGACATACATAGATGGGACTGAATATAAGAAACCAGGTTTCTTATTCGGGGATGTTATCGATAAATAATCCCAGACTAAGCCCAAGAAGAAAAATTGGGTATTTTCTGCTGAGGGCAAGGTCATGTATCTGCCAAGGATGTCCAGAGATTACCCTATCTCGACATTCTTCCATGCCATACATCCCAGGAAGATGATATGGACTATGACTCCAGATCTTCATGGGCGGCCAGGGAAGATCTCATACAAGAAAGGATTGAACCGAGGAGTCTTTGTGAGCAATCCTTCAAGCCCTGTTATGCCTTTAAGAGGATTACTGCTGGGTAGCGTCCCGAGTGAAGATACTTCACTGATCCAGCCGATTCAAATATTGACTTTCTGTAATAACTTTATGGTGCAGGAAGGAGTGTACTCCAAGGTTAACTCTCACACTAGTGGATGGCTTAGCCCCGGGAATCTTCGATGGGCCAGTTTAACTGCCTGGGCCCTGAAGCACTTCCAGATGAGCTGAAAAGTATTGGCTTATTCGCGACTATGAGTGCCACTAGTGTTGGGCTGTCTGTCAACCCCAACTTGTTCTTAGCTTTGATGGAGCGATACAACTCGCTTACTGGGACTTTCGCCACTCCACTAGATGAGTTAGGCTTAGCCCTTCATGAGATGGTAGAGATTTCAAAGCTGCCAATGGGAGACAGTCCTTATGAAGAGTACGTTCCCACAAACAGGGAGCTGAGGGATACAAACCCTCGGGCAGTGGCAGTGTACCGGGAGCTGATGAGACACTATCTTGCATGCACCACTTTCTACAAAGAGCCATCTAATTTGGCCTATATCAACAAATAGGTATCCTACCTCTTCTTCTATCAGGCCAAAAATGCTAAGCCGGAAAAAGTTGTAGATAGCAGAGATAAGCCTTTGAACCAACTGAGCATGCTTAGTGCCAATACGGTCGATGATCTCATTGAAGACGCAAGGGCTTCAGATTATATTCTCGATGAAGAGATAGGGGGTTATCCTGCAGGCACTAAAGCCTTCAGTTATATGAGGCATTATCGCAAGCCTCTGTCAAGGGAAGCTCAACTGGCTGGCTTCCTCTCTATCTGGCTACGCCGATAGGTAGTACCTGGCATCGCGTCTGCGGATCACATTCATCATAACACCATATGGCCTGCAGTACGTTTGGTATTTAGAGAAAGATTAGGCCTAATTTTTGTCATGGTATGCAGAATACAAGCTGGCCCGAGGGCCATTACTGATGGGTTGCTTGCAGATGATACACAACGTGAAGGATATCCCAGAGTGGAATTACCATTCCTATATCTGATGGGATGGTTAATCCTTCACAACATCAGAGTGATGTCTCCCGGCTCTGTCAGCGGTTCGGGAAATAACTTCTTGTTGAATTACAAGAATTTCCTTTGGAATGTGACTAGCGTCATAGATTGTCGACGAGCATTAAATTTTGCCCATGGTTGGAAGCTCTTCTGTACCGTCCCCCCCGTACATATCAATCAACATGAGACTAAACTTCAGGATGCGGGCCATGGGAAGACTATTCTTTCTCCTGAAGCCTTTTACTGGTTGGTCTGCAATAAACCTTCCCACCCGCTGTACAGAAGTGAGGACCACTGCTACTTGGATTCTTATCTGCCTAGCCGGTTCGCCAGGTAATTTGGGTACGACCAGTTACGCGTGGGGAATCCTATCACCAGCTTCAAGTCCAAAGGTGGACTTATTGATGGAGCCAGAGGATGGCGGTATTTCATCTTGGGTTGTACTGGTGCAATCTTTGCTGTGCCCGCGACTTCTTTTTCCATGGAGTTGTGCATTCTTCACTCGTACGCGCAGTTTTATGCGTCCATCAATACCTTCCATTATGATTTTGATGTGCATGGAAGTTTCGGGATGCCCTCCCATAGGTCCACTGGAAGGGAGAAGATATCGTCTATTTCCTCTTATGAAGGTGAAGACACTACCGGTGTAGACGATTTCTTGTTGATAATACCGAGAGGATTAATAGCTCAACCAGCAGAGCCTCTCGTTATCTCCAATAGGCGAAAGGCTTCCACTCTGAAAGAGCCTTCCTCCCGCAAGAAGAAGCAGGCTATCAGAGGTCCTAAAAGGACTGCCACCAAGGGGGCCTCTAGGAGTGAGTCTATTGTTTCCCCTGTTGGGGATAATTCTTTGATCAGAGGTCCTTCGCCTTTTAGAGAGGGAACCTCCACAGTTCCGGCTGACAGTGCTGGAGATTCTTTGCTCGCCATCGCTGCCGCTACTACCGCTACTAGTAGTGCTTCGAGATCGCCTTTGAGATCGAGCATATTAAGAATCAATATACCTTTATCAGACAAATAATAGGAATAATTCCTCCTTCGTCTGTAAGTATTTCCAGCGAGATTCTACCCGATGAACCTCGAGTGGATCTGGGTGACGACTGGGATGACTATCCTCAAATGTCAGTTGGTGCACCCTCTTCTCCAGGTATGACAGCTTGTTTAGCATCATTAAGAAATGATTTAGCTATACAGGCTGCAGACAAACATACATACCATCGGTCATGGGTAAATGTTGTCTTTATGCTTCTTTTAGGAAAATTAACATCAAATTGATATTAACTTTCTCTTGTCTTCTTTTCAGGCGAAGACATCTCTGGGGAGGGCGGAGTTGACACAACTTCTGACTTTGTTGCGGATCCAGATAATGAAACGGCGGTGCCCGACGTCGAAGAAGCATGCTTTGAAGCTGCCAATCTTTCATCCGCAATATTCTCGGATGTCATCCTGCCAGTAGCAGTTCAAATAACATCAGAGGAGGATGAGCCCATTATCTTGACTGTGCCTCCTTCGTTGCGTATGCCACAAATTTTAACCGTTGTTGGTGTCCCTTCTTTTGTCGCGCCATCCGTTGAAGCGATGGCTGTGGCAACATGCTCTGCGGTCATCCCATAAAGGAGATTTATTGGCATTGTAGCCACTCCCAGTGTACATCCGATCTTTACTATGCTAGTTGAACAATACACTAGCATATTCTACCGCACCTTGAAAGAATTGATATCCATGGTGCTGGAGAAGAACCTAGGCTTTGATGCTCTGAAGACGTCCTCCCAGCTTACGATAGCGCCAATTAGAAATTTTAATGACGCTGAAAGAGATGATGTGCTAGAGCAAATAGTTAATGGTTTAGGACAACCCATTAATGAATATTTGCAACTATGTTGAGGCAGCATCGACGATCTGGTTCAGGCTGAGTATAACTTCCTAACTGTGGAACTTGCTCAGCAGATAGAATCTCTAAATAAATCCATCCAGGAACAGCAGCAAGAGATGGATAAAGAGCAAGTTGTCTTGGTGGAGGTTATTCCTCAGCTAGCTAAGTGCCAGGCCGAATGTGATGGAAATGAAGTGAGGGTTCAAGAATTAGAAGTTGAACTCGCTCAGGCAAGGGAGAGGCTTCCTAAGACATCGGCAGTCCGCAATATGCTGAAGGGCCAAGTGGATACAGCTAAACAAAACTTGACACATGTGGGTGTTATCCATACAAGTTTTGTTGATTCTCTGTCCGAACTATCTCACTTGAGCAATGACGAGTCAAGGCTGGAACGAGCTCACACTAATATTTTAAACTCCAGGAATGAGAGGATGGCTGCTTTGGCGCAACAGATTCGCGATTTAACTGCTCCTCCCTAATGATGTACTTTTTTGCTTCTTCTGTAATTTGCTATTCCCGGAGATAATAAAGATACTTCTTCTAACTTTGTGGACCCATCATTTTAGAATATAAATGATAGACTAGGATGAAAGTGATATCAGAGGTAATATGGACGTGATATACTTTCGGTAAGTTTCAGCTGGATATATCTATTCAGAGGTTATATGGACATGATAGAATATGATCCAACTAAATTTGTATACAAAACACTATCAGAGGTAATATGGACGTGATAGGTTTTGAAGTTTCAAATTAGTTAAACATATCTATTCAGAGGTCATAAGAACATAATAGAATATGATCCAACCAGTCTTTGTACGTAGTATCGTCAGAATGAGATCTTCATCATACGCCGTTTAAGCAAGGGAGATTAAGCATAGTACTTCTTCAGGAATTTGCCGTTGATAGGAGCCATTATCAAATCTCCATTAGGCTTAGCTAATCTGTAAGCACCGTTTGAAAATGTCATTTCAATCACATAAGGGCCCTCCCATTTGGGCTGGAATTTGCCCTTACTTTTGTGCGTAATGATCATTGGCCTCTTCACAGCTAAAACTAGCTCACCAACTTTGAACACTCTTTTCTTCACTTTTTGGTTAAAAGCTCTGAAAATGTGTGCCTGGTAGAACGCAATACGCTGTTGAGCTTGAAGGCGTTTCTCGTCTAATCTTTCTAGCTCTTGAAGCCTTAGTCGATCATTATTTTCTTGAGTCAACTCATTAGCCGCTGCTATTCTGAGTGATGGAATTTGGATTTTAATAGGAAGAACTGCTTCACACCCGTAAACTAATGAGAATGGGGTACAACCCGTTGGTGTTCGTACCGTTGTGCGGTATGCCCAGAGGCATTCTCCCAGCTTCTCATTCCAATCTCTTTTGTTCGAAAAGACGAACTTCTTCAAGAGTTTGATGATGGTTTTGTTGAAGGCTTCTGCCAAACCATTAGCAGCAGGATTATATGCCGTTGAGGCCATATTTTGTATCCGATTCTTATCGTAAAATTGGTGAAACACTTGGCTGATGAATTGAGGCCCATTATCATGAATTATCCTTCGGGGTATCCCAAAGCGATAAATTACATGGTGATTAATAAAGCTGATCACGTTGGATGTCTTTACCTCGGCAAGAGGGATCACCTTCGCCCATTTGGAGAAATAATTAGTGATAGCCAATATAAACCGATGTCCTCTAGAAGACGACGGATGAATAGGACCAATAATATCCATACCCCATGCTTCAAAGGGCCATGATGCAATGGTAGGATGTAAATACTAAGAAGGCTGATGTATGAAATCCGCATAAACCTGACAGGCTTTGCATTGTCTTGCGTATTTCACAGCATCTGCAATCATAGTAGGCCAGTAGTAGCCAATCCTCCTGATACGATCCTGTAATTTAGGACCGGGTTGATGTGCTCCACATACACCGTCATGAGCTTCTCAGATAACCCGCTTTACATCATCATCGGAGAGACATCATAACAATAGCCCATCGTAAGTTCGGCGATATAGACTTTATGAAGAAGCATCAAAATAGAAACGTACTGATCGTCTCTTGATAGATACTGCTTTTATAGGATCCTCTGGTAAGATTTCGTGAGATAAGAAGTCTATAAAGGGACTTCTCCAGTCTCTCTTAGGAGGAACAGTATTTATAGCGTAGCTGCATTCTATGTGAAAGTTATTCTTCACACAAAATAAATCTCTGTTAAGAAGGATCACCGAATTCTGTCTTCTTATAGGAATAGCTAGATCTGCAGCTAGACTGGCCAGAGCATCAGCTTCCAAATTTTGAGATTGAGGAACATGCTCTAAAAAGAATCCTTTAAAAGATATGGCTATCTCGATCGTTGTTTGGTGATAAGGAATGAGGTCTGGATTGCGTACTTCTATATTCCTCTGACCTGATTGACGATCAGCTGGAAATCACCAAAAGCTTCCAGGTATTCAACATCCAATTCTTTAGCGACTTAAAGCCCGATTAGTAGAGCATTATACTCTGCCATATTATTAGAGCAAGGTTCGCTAAGAGAATATGCTCGATAGATAACGAGTTTATCAGGAGTCACCAGAATAATTCCTACTCCTGAAACCACGTTTTCTTTGGGACCAGTCCTGGAGGCACCATCAAAGAATATCTGCCATGTATCACCTTCTATTGCAGAATTACATTCTGTCACTTCGTCGGGAATGTCCTCGTATAGTTTGGAGGTTTTCGGAATTGGATGAGCAACTAAGAAATCAGCCAAGGCTTGACCTTTCATGGACTTCTGAGGGACGTACACCATATCATACGGTGTTAATAACATTGCCCAAGTCGCAAGTCGGGAATTAAGAACACTCGGCTTATTCATCAATACCCGAAGAGGATTGATTCTGGAGATGATATGAATAGTTTGGCCCATAACATAATGTCGCGTCTTCTGAATGGCAAACATTAGGGCCAAGCATTCTTTTTTCCACTGGGTTGTACCGGTGTTCAGCTCCGACCATCATCCTGCTTAGATAATAGATAGCCTGTTCATGACCCTCATTGTTCTTCTGTGTGAAGAGAGCCCCTAAAAAATGATTAATTGCTCGAACATACAGCAAAAATGGTCTTCCTATGACGGGAGGCACCAGAACTGGAGGATTTATAAGATAGCGTTTAATGTTATTAAACGCTTGCTGACATGCTTCGTCCCATACGAATAACACACCTTTTTTCATCAGACGAGAAAAAGGTTGACATCTTCCAGAGAGGTTGGATATGAATCTCCTGATGTAAGCTAGACGACCTTGAAATCCCCTGAGTTCTCTCAGATTATGGGGCGGTCGCATTTCTAGGATAGCCTTTACTTTATCAGGGTCAACTTGAATGCCTTTAGCGGTAATGACAAATCCCAGAAATTTGCCACTGGATACACCGAGAAAGGACTTTATAGGGTTCATTTTGAGTTGATGTTGGCGCATCAACTCGAACGCTGTCTTCAAGTCTTGGATGTGATTATCCTTGAGGCAGCTTTTGACAGCAATATCGTCTACGTAACATTCTACCGTTTTGCCTAGATGCTCATAGAATATGTTACTCATAGCTCGCTGATATATAGCCCCGACATGCTTCAATCCAAAATGCATGACTGTATAGCAATATACCCCCAGTGGTGTACGAAAGGCAGTATGCTTCTCATCTTCAAGATTCATCTTAATTTGATTATATCCTAAAAATTTGTCCATGAAAGACATGCGCTCAAAATCGTACGTATTATCGATCATGACGTCTGTGATGGGAAGAGGAAACTCATCCTTAGAGCAGGCCGCATTTAGATCTCGGAAGTCGATGCAAATATGAACTTTCCTGCTTTTCTTCATGACCGGGACAATATTGGCGACCCAATCAGGATGTTGTTCTTCCCAGATGAACCCGCAGGCTACCATTTTTTTTATTTCAGCTTCAATGGCATCCATCATATCCGGGCGAAACCGACGTTGGTGTTGCTTTACAGGCTTTGAATTGGGCAGTATGTTGAGTTTATGGGTAGCCACTTTTGGATCAAGACCCGGCATATCCTTATAATTCCACGCAAAGACATCGATATATTCTTTTATCAGCTGGATCATTTCTTTTCTTTCTTCTTCGGAAAGGTTGTTACTGATAAATATCGGCTTTGGTAAAAATTTATCCCCAACATTAACTTGGATAACTTTATCTTCAGTGGGTGGTTCTCTTTGCTCGAACCAGAGTTCCCATTATGTATCCATTTGCTGTGCGCAGGATTCATTCTCAAATGGTTTAGATTCTTCTTCCTCTGCTTCAAGAGAATCTGTCAATACCGTATTTACTGATAATACACGTTCGAGTACATCATCTGAATTGAAGGAAGACGAATCATCTTGAGAAGAGGAAATGGTCTCCTCACTTGACTTAGAGTTGTTCAAAGTTGCAAGAGATGTGGTATACCCTAACTCAAAATGAGTTCGTTGACAGTAGGGATCACCATGCAACGGCATTCGTCTGCCTTTTCTATAGTTGAGGCCTGGCTCCAACTTTAAGTCATAACCCATGCTTTGCATAATCTTCAAAGCCTGTGGGCTATATCTGTGAACCTGCATTTTTCCAGCATCAGACTCGTGAGAATCTTCTTGTAGCATCGGTCTATTCCGCAAGCGACCGAAGACTATTAGATGCTGATCGTTGCGAGTAGGTGGAACAATAAAGATAAAATTTTTATGTGGCCCATATATCGTGATGATATTAGATGTTGACGCTATTTCCCATACATACGGATGATAGAAGTCTATAGCTTGCAAGAATTTTTGTGCTATAGGCTCTATATCGTTATGGGGGGAGGATTCCCGATTAGGAAATTAAGCGTCAGTATACTAGAAAAGAGAATCTTTATTATCGTCAGAAACCACATTCCCGGTTGTATTTATATCAGTCGGCTGCTTGTTGCGCCTAAGGTTGATGACCAAAGGTGGAGGCTTCTGGTTCAGAGTGATCACTAGGGGATCACTTCCTCCTTCGGATTTGGTTTTGTCCAAGTGGATAGCCATGGGTTCCATGACTTTCGGACGGGTAGTCCGCCCTTTCACTTGGATTGACAAAGGTTGCTCAGTAGATGGTTCTCCTGGCTCCCGGTGGGATTCTTCCTCCGTCCTACCTGACACCTCCTTCATGTAGTCTTGGGTGTATAACATGGCATCAGAATAGTAGGACTCAACTCCTTTGAACGGGTTGAGATCAGCAAACTCTATTTTTACTGTCCCTTGGACGTCTACATATTTGAAGCATTGATGTAGAGTCGAAGGAACAATATTGTGATCGTGGATCCATGGTCTGCCCAACAGAATATTGTAAGATACCTTCGAATTAATGATGTAGCATGTAGCCACTGATCTAAGGTCATCAATCTGGATCCTCAGACGAATCTTCCCCAACGGCTTGCTTTTCCTGGCATTGAAGCCCACGATTGTAGTGGTAGTGTAAGCCAGTTCGTTTGTAGAAATTCTCAACGATCTTAGCAGACTATGAGGGATGATGCTGATCGACGATCCCGGATCTATGTGAATCTGGTCTACCTCCATGGAGCCGACATATTCGGTGTAATAAAGAGGCCTCTCATGCTTGGTATGTTTCAACAACATGTCCTCTTGAGTGAAAGTGATGTTAGGGACCACTTCCATCACACTATGACATTGAGGACATGCCACAGGCTCTTTATCGGGGGACTTGAGCTGAGTCAAGCATACATCCGCCTGCATTAATGCTTCACTCAAGGCTTGACGAGTGTCTTTGGATAGCCTAAGTAGCTCGAAAATGGACAATCTGGCTGGAGTATTAGCCAACTGGGCCAAGATGTCGAAGTTATATGGTTTCTCTAAACCTTTGTTTTAAATATTCTTCCAAGGTTTATCAAAATGAACTTCTTTTTGCTTGCCTTTGTCCGTCGAAGTTGGTCTAGAAGGACCTGCCTCTAGTATAACAGGTCCAGGCTCTGGATGTTTGGCGGCTGAAGTGTCTGCCGTTGCTTCTTCCTGATTTCCTCCATAGTCCTTGAGGTAGGCTTTCCCTGACCGGGTTTCGGTAGCCAAAGCCTCTTCTTCTGATGTCGGGGATATTGCAACCATGTGGCATTGTTTACATCTTGAGTTCTTCTTAGACTTAGCTTTAGCAGCTTTAGTCTCTTCCTCAATTTCTGACACCAGATCAGGATGAACCCACATGATCTCCCCACGCTTGGTAGTTAGGGGTACCAGGTCATGATTTTGACCCCTGGTCGGAGGGAGATTAACAATGTTCATCATCGCCCGTGGAATAGGTACTACACCATCCAGGACTTCCTGAGGGGGCAGATTGCCAAATTGGATAGAGATCATGTTGGCAGTGACCGTCTTCTCGCTATTACGCAGAGTGATGGCCTTGGCGTCGATCAACTCCTAGATTTTTCTTTTTAGTACATAACATGCCTTTGTGGGGTGATGTATGTATCTGTGGAAAATGCAGTACTTAGGGTTATTGGTACTGCCGACTTCATTTGGCCGCTTTACCTCGGGGAGAGTGAGCTTGCCACTTTCGACTAGACAATCGAATATGCTCGAAATATTGCCATCGTCAAAAGAATATTCTTCTTTAGGCCTGTAAGTCCCAGGATTCGTCTGCGTAGTCACTGGAGTATGTTGCCTGGACGTATTGATCGCCAGAGCTTTTTTTTCTTTGGAACCACGAGTATGGTCGCTATTGGAGGATGACCGCTTCCCTCTATCAGAGGTAGAGATCATGATTCCATTGTGACGCGCCTTCCGACTATTATCTTCAGCGGCTACCGCTGAGATGATAAACGAGGGCCAATCATGGAACTAATATGGTCCCGTAAACAATGAGATCAGTGGAAGAAGGTTCTTCCTACTAATATCCACCAAGGCTGAATTCGGAACTCCAGGAGGCATCTGCAAAGTAGCCTGACAAAAATATTCAATAAAAGTACGAACGTTCTCTTTCTCCTTCTACTTAACTTCGATGAGCGATGACATAGACATGTTAATCCCTTCTTCGTAGAATCGAGCGAAGAACAGAGTCTTGAAATCTTCAAAAGAAGTAATGCAGTTGTCTGCAAGACTATGGTACCATTGGTAGGCTACCCCAGACAGACAGCCCTTAAACACTCGAGTGAGAAGGGCATCATCCCCTTGCAACAACACCGTCATCATGCTGAAGTAGTTCATGTACTGGCTTGGTGACGTCTTTTCCTCAAACAAAACCATATCTTGTGGTTTGTATTTTGGTAGGAAAGGGATCTCGTCCCAGATAGCTGGGTATGGCTGGTTGATTCCCAACTTCTTGAGCTGATCCTTATGCTTCAAGGCATCAAATTGGGCCTTTAATTCCTGAACTGCTTGTATCGGATCTTTAGTTGGGAAAGGGACCGCAGAGAGGTGAGAGGTCGGTTGTATTATAACTCCAACAGGGGGCAATATATTCTCTGGATTAAGAGGTTGAGGAGCCGTTGACTCTTGATTTGGAGCAGGCTCCTGGCTAGCGTTGGATGGTAGCAGGTCTACCCCCATACGTAGTTGAGTCAGAGGAACTGATGTTTGGGCTATAGCAGCTGCATGTTGAGTCACCATCATCTGGCACATACTCTCCATCATGGAATGCATCTCTTTAAGCGATGCTTCTAATACAGTGATGCATTGTTCAGTACTTCCTGATGGGGAGGCCTCTTCATGTTCATCTCCAATGGCATAAACTCCTATTTCTCTAGATCCTACTGAGGGATTGGTATAGATCTCTGTAGAGATCGAGTCTATACTGTCAGTATCATATTCAGGAAACTGGTGACCCCCGGTGTCAGAATCGGAAGAATATGAAGCCGATTGTCGTGACCTCGAGCGGGTGTTTCGAAAGATACCTGCTTCAATATTCTCAAGGAGTCTGTCAAATCTCCTTTGGCTTGGAGTTCTAGAGGGATGACGTCTTAAACTTGACCTTCCTCTAGGAATGTGTGAAGCCATGTTTACTAATACGAATGTCGGCTCTTCATCCTGTAAGGACAAAGAGTAGTTCAACCGATCGTGTATATATTGTTTAGTGTCTGATGCTAGATTGCTATATTACATTGTGTTTAGGATCATTGGATCAGCCAGGAAATACTGCAGGAACTGGCTTATGGCATTCGCAGCTTGAGGACTCAGGCAAGATACCTTGCCATATTTACTGTTTAAATTAATGTTGTATATGTTGTATGATATATTGTTATTCTATTTCATATGACTGTGTGTGTCCGATATTGATTCGGGTGCCATCGACGGATGCGTCGATGATTTAGTATACTTGACCTAGTCACTAGCAGACTCACCCCATTGGAGGATACTCTGATATCTTCCGAGACCTGACACTCTTACACGTTTCACAGTAATATTAATATTGGGATACGGGTCCGCGTATTCGACTAGCTATCGGTGCATGTGACATGCATCACGATTAGTACGTAATTCAGTTTATATTTTATGTTAGTAGAGACTGACATATAGATACATGGTATGTACGTCGAGTATTCGATTTGCGTATTTATATTGGGAAGGGAGGACCACTAGTAGGCGTATGTGATACACCCATTAGAATCCATAGTATCCGGAGGAGCCACGGATCCAATGACTCCCTTTATTCAGATTCCCCGTTCTTCGGAGCGGTATGGACGTATATATACTTACAGATTCCCTATTTTTCGGAGCGGTATGGACATTATATTATTCAGATTCCCCGTTCTTCGGAGCGGTATGGACGTATATATACTTGCAGATTTCTCGTTCTTCGGAGAGGTATGGACGTTATGCCTACACCTACTCATACGTACCAAAGTTGTCCTCATATTGCATTCACTTAGATTGGTTAGCACACCCTCTATTGTATTTACTTTATTCAGTATTTATATATGGCATATTTCTATGTATCTTGTTACGTCCCTCTGAGGACCTGGTACCTTTCCAGATTTGGACGAGGCTTACTACCCCACAGTATACGGGCCAGGACAGGAGATGAGGTTCGCTACCGCAGAGGAATTAGAGGTATAGCCGTCAGAGTTTCCGTGAGCATTTGGTAGACCTTCTGCCTAGGATTGGGTGCATCATTATATAGTCCACTAATGCCCTAGTCATTATCTTTTATCTATCATTTCAGTACTTTATTTCGTCATAGTAGTGGGTTTGTCCCCACCTGACATTATTGGTTGTACTATGATATCTTGAGACTGGTGTTATCTTCCAGCAGTTTATTTAGTACTTCTTGCTGTTTTATATTGTGGATGAGATTAGATTACCTGTTGATATTGATATTGGACTTGTTAGTTATTTAGGACAGCGTAGCACTCTTCGTTGGATCCATTAAATTAGGATATCCTTGGAGATGTGCCAGCTGGCTATTGCCACGTGGCCTAGTTCCTTATATTTTGGGACTGGGGCATGATATGGTTTTAGTGGTGGCCCATGCATATCGACTTATTTTCTTGTGGTATGGTAACGTGCCCAGCAAGCCTGTAATAGGATAAAAATTACTAGGTCTCATCCACTCTGATTACGTTTTTGAACTTCCTTCGTGTTACTTCTAAATATTTGCATCCTGTTTGTTTGATTCTGTCCTCTTTTTAATAAAGTCCTATCTTTTGTAGCAAGATGAATTTGCGCAGTGGACGAGGAGCACCCAGTGCCGCAGTGCCAGATAACACCACCCAAAGAGAGGAGGTACCCCAAGGGCAACCCCCGCTATAGACCCCGCTGATACATTGGCATGAGGCTTCTCAAGGCGATCCTATACCACAGCAAGAGGGACAAACTTCCCAGATGATCCCCACGCAGCATTGTGAGGGCCAGACTTTAGGAGCTACACCGATGCCGCAGATCGAGAGGCCGACATCTGAGGAGACGCCTACTGCACAGCCAGAGATTCCCTTACCACCACCTCCACCCTACACACCCCAGATGCCACAGCTAGACGGACAACCACAGATGCTACAGTTCCTCCAGACTATGATGCAAACACAGTGGCATCAAACGGAGACATTGAGGCAGAGTTTGATGGCAGTACTAGAGAGGACACCTGTCCCAGCACCCCTACTAGCACCTCCACCAGCCCAGACAGGTGGCACTGTTAGATGGTTTCGACAGATGGGACCAGATACCTTCTCAGGCAATGAGACTACAGAACAGATCTCCGATTAGGTCGCCAATACAGAAATGCTACTAGAGGCGTCACAACTGCACCCAAACCTTTGGATGACTGCAGTGAGGGCCCAACTAAAAGGCAACGCCCATCACTGGTGGGATTCTATTGAGCTCAGTATAGGCAAGAACCAGACCTGGGAACAGTTCTTAGAATACTTCAATGCGAAGTATTTTCCAGCCACAGTTAGGAATGCCCTGTACTCCCAGTTTCTATATCTAGAACAAGGGAATATAACTGTGGATGCATATGACGCAGAGTTCAGCCGTCTTAGCAGATTTGGTGCTATCCTGATACCCAATAATCTAGAGAAAGCTCAGAGATTCTATCACGACCTAAATTTTGAACTACAGAGGTATACCACCACACAGGCGAGGATTTCGTACGAGGATGTTCTTGCAGAAGCGAGGATCCAAGAGGCCATTGCCAGAGGAGCTAGACGTCCCAGCACGACCGCACCAGCCAGAGCCCAGCCCGGAACAGGAGGACCAATCTGTCGTCCCGGAGTACAGACACAGCAGAGGATAGCACCATACCAGCAAAATGAGCTTCCGTCTTACAACTACTGCGGTAAGAGAGGACATTACCAGAAGGACTGTCGAAAGAGACTAGAATATGCATGATTTGTGGAGCGAGCCAGTACTATGCCCGAGACTGCCCACAGTGCAGAGATATAACACCACAGACAGGACAGAGGCCAACAGTACCTGTTTCGAGGATACTACCCCTGCCAGGAGGACAATGTCCACCAGCACCCAGAGGATTTCAGAGGGGACCACCCTTGGCTCCATAACAGGCACAGTTCAAGCGAGCTCGACAGCAGACCAGAGGACAGAGACAGGGACAGGCCTTTGCATTAGCAGCTACTGAGGAGGAAACAGAAGGAGAAGCAATCACAGGTACCATTTTAGTTGCCTCATTACCTGCGACTGCATTGTTTGATTTTGGAGCTACATTATCATTTATATCTAGTAGATTCGTAGCAATGCATAGAGTAGCTACTTTCCCCTTACCTAAGAGTTGAAAGATTCTTATCGGAGGAGGTATCGTGCCGGTTATCAGCACTATTAGAACATGTTCGGTAGTCGTATGTGGCAGAGAGATGAGAGCACGATTCTTGGTATTGCCCATGCCATACTTTGATGTTGTGCTAGGCATGGACTGGTTAAGCCAGTATAATGCCGTACTGAACTGCCGGAAGGGTAGCGTCACTTTTAGATCGCCAGATCAACCGGAGTTAGAGTACATGCTAGGGATCATAGAGCAAGGAGTAGGACAGATAGCTGGAACTTGCATGGCTATGGAGATTGCACCCCCACCAATTATTATAGAATTCGAGGATGTGTTTCTAGAAGAATTGCCAGGCTTACCGCTAGATAGAGATGTAGAGTTCACCATTGAGCTAGTACCCGGAGCAGCACCGGTATCTTCTAATGTGTACCGATTGGCGAAGAAGGAGTTAGACGAGCTAAAGCTACAATTGGAGGAGTTACAGAGCAAGGGATTTATCCGTCCTAGTGCATCACCCTGGGGAGCACTAGTGTTATTTGTACCCAAAAAGGATGGAACAGTACGTATATACATTGATTACAGAGCCCTTAATGCTTTGACTATCAAGAACAAGTACCCCCTGCCAAGGATTGACGATTTATTCGACCAGCTGACAGGAGCAGTGGTGTTCACCAAGATCGACTTGAGATCGGGTTATCATCAGGTGAAGGTGAAGAAGATTCAAGGACACCTACGAGCAGCACAAGACAGGCGAAAGCATTGGGCGAATGCGCATCGATGACCCTTAGAGTTTCAGGTTGGAGATCATGTATTTCTAAAGATCTCACCTACTCGAGGGACTATCAGATTCGAAGGCAAAGGAAAGCTGAGTCTGAGGTACATCAGACCCTTTGATGTGTTAGAATGCGTCGGAGAGGTTGCTTACAGATTAGCCTTGCCGTAGACTTTGGAAGGAGTCCATGACATCTTTTATGTATCTCAGCTGAGGAGGTACATACCAGATCCGAGTCATGTGCTTGATCATTTCGAAATCACAGTCGGCCTGAGCCTATCATACGAAGAGGAGCCTGTGGAGATTCTAGATCGAAGTAAGAAGGCATTGCGAGGACAGACTATTCTCCTAGTTCGTGTTGTATGGAGGCATCATGCACCAGGCGAGTCGACCTGGGAACGTAAGGAGGATATTCGCCAGCGTTACCCCCACCTCTTCGAAGGCCTAGGTATGTAGTAGCATTTTAAATTAAGTCTTAGTTCTTACCATACGTATGTGTTAATTTCGAGGATGAAATGCTCTAAGGAGGGTAGAATGTAAACCCCCTCGACAAATGTAGGATTTATTTAAATTGAGGAACAACCACAATCCAATTCCCAAGTACCCAATTTAGGGTATTAGTCTACACCAAGCCTGCTACGCCACTACTCTTGTGTACCACCCCAAATCTAGTTCTATATGTCTTCAATGCATTAGGAATCACCATGTACAATTGTTTAACTTAATTAAATTAAAGGCTAATTCCACCTCAAGTAGGACCTAACCCAGCCCACGTGCTTCCTTTCATGTGGACCAGCCCCACTTCCATGAGTCCTGGCCGGCCCAAGCCTCGAGGCCAGCCCACAAACTTCTCAACATATAAATACACATATATTACCAATAGAAACCCTAAAATACTATTCATTACTTTTCCCCAAACCCTAGCCGAACACCAAACCCGAGCCCTCCTTCCCGACCGAGCACCACCGCCTCCGACTACACAAACACCCACACCACCACCGCAAGTCACCCCCACTACCCTGACCGCCGCCTGCACTCCACCACCCCAGCACCACCACCGTCAGTATAGCATCACCGCCCCATTGCCGGCGTCCAACCCGTCCAACCCACGGCAGACCAATCCCGACAGCCCCAACCTCCATCAGCACCGCCCCACACCCGCGGCAGACCAACCTCGACCCCCACGACCTGACCTCCATCCAGGCGCTGCTTCTCCTGCCGACCAAACGGCTATAGCCGCTGCTGCGACCCCTGCCATTTTTGTTGCTGCTACTGCCGGAGTTGCCGTACGATGCCGGAGCCGCTGCACTGGAGGCTCATGTCGACGGGACAACACTCCCTCGACTATAATTGGTAAACACCCCCTCTTTCGTTGTATGATTGATAAATCATAACAACCGTATCGTCGTGTCGGATGACGACCCGACTAAGTCGCAGTAAACTATGTGTATAAGTATGAATGTTTAATTAGATTAAATGGAGTTTATGGTTAATAATTATTCCGACCATATGACTTGTACAGAGAACTTGTATTCCACCTAAAAACGTAGTCATAGACTTAGTGCATTATGCATGGAGAATAATGAAGTATAATCTAACAAGACGTAGTGTAGTTTCGTAAAACCATAATTTAGCAATTTATTTACGTGAGGTACACAGTGACAGAGGATAGGGCACGCTTGCATCTTAGCTACATGCACACGCGACCCTGTAGTCGATCCACCGTAAACTTGCGTCAATACTTAGGAGCAACGTCTTAGTCGTGAATGTATTATTTAATGTCTGATGCTGGATTGCTATATTATATTGTGTTTAGGATCATTGGATCAGCCAGGAGATACTGCAGGAACCGGCTTCTGGCATTCGCAGCTTGAGGACTCAGGCAAGATACCTTGCCATATTTACTGTTTAAATTAATGCTGCATATGTTGTATGATATATTGTTGTTCTATTTTATATGACTGTGTGCGTCCGATATTAATTTGGGTGCCATCGACGGATGCGTCGATGATTTAGTATACTTGACCTAGTCACTAGCAGACTCACCCCATTGGAGGATACTCTGATATCTTTTGAGACCTGACACTCTTACACGTTTCACAGTGACATTCATATTGGGGTACGGGTCCGTGTATTCGACTAGCTATCGGTGCGTGTGACATGCATCACGGTTAGTACGTAATTCAGGTTTATATTTCATGTTAGTAGAGACTAGCATATAGATACGTGGTATGCACGTCGAGTATTCAATTTACGTATTTACATTGGGAGGGGAGGACCACTAGTAGGCGTATGGGATACACCTATTGGAATCCGTAGTATCTGATAGCCACAGGAGACCGCTAGAGTTTGAGGTATCAATTTATTTATTTAAATAGTTATTACGTTCTTAGATCATGCGTTAAGTTCCTGTTTTGGCATAGGTTGGCGACTTAGTATTCTTGAGGATCTCTCCGACACGTGGAACAATTCGTTTCGGTGGAGGTGGAAAGCTTAGTCCAAGATTCATCGAACCTTTCAATATTCTAGAGAAGGTCGAAGTAGTAGCTTATCGACTAGCCTTACCGCCTACATTGAAAGAAGTACACAACGTATTCCATGTATCCCAGTTGAGACAATACGTGGCAGATCCTATCCATGTATTAGATCATTCAGAGCTTGAGGTTGGACCCAGCCTCCGTTATCCGGAGCAGCTAGTGAAGATCCTTGACCGCAGAGATAAGGTGCTTCATAACCAAGTAATCCCCTTGGTTCGCATTGCTTGGAGACATCATTCTCCCGGTGAATCTACTTGGGAACGGAAAAAGGAGATGCGAGAGCGTTACCCCTATCTTTTTGCACCATGAGGTAATTTTTCTTCTTAGTTGTTCTGCCTTAAATTTCGAGGACAAAATTTTTCTTAGGAGGGTAGACTTGTAACCTCCGTATCCTGAGATTCTAGCTTAAATATTTTTTTAGGTTAATTTGGGGCTAGTGAGATTTTTTTTCATAATTGTTTTGTTAATTAAAAACTAGTAACACTAATTTTCTAGGACTTTCAAGAATTTATTTTAGGTTCAAACTTAACTAAAAATATCCAAAACTTTTATTTTAGGTTCTAAATAATAAAATATATTTTTTAGAATTTTCTAGGAATTTTTTGATTATTTTTAGTATTTATTTTGAGTTAATTAGGAAAAACTGAATTAAAAACTATTTTTTGAAAATAAAACCCAAAAAAGTAATTATTTCTGTCCAGTCAGCCAACAGGGGCCCACCCGTCAGCCTCTCGTAGCCAACGGGGCGGGGCCCGCCTGTCAGTGACAGCGAACTGGATGCGGGTGCAGCCGAGCCGACCCAGAGCCGAGCCGAGTCTGAGTTCTACTCGGACTCAGCTGAGCCAAGCCGGGACAAATTCGGATCGTCCGATCTGGATAGGGCAGCGCGGATGGCTGCCACATGGCAGGCTCACGAGCCGCGGCTTCCCTCTCTCCTCTATATATATAGGATATTTAGTTTATAATTCTAGGGTTTTCTTTGAGCCGGATTTTGGAGAATTGCCATCTAGGGTTCCTTCATCTTCCAGAAGCCATTGCGCATAGCTCCGACTCCAAGCGAGACCAAGTTTTTTGCTTTAGAATGATATTGAGGTTAGCTTTCTAATTATATAAAAAAATTTACGAAATTATGAGTATTAAAATTTGGAAAATTCGTAGAGCACAGCATGTCCAAAAATAGATGCGTCTCGATATTTTTACGATTTCGGGAGAACCAGAAATCAGAATCATGAACCGTTTGAAGTTTTAGAAAGCTAATGTCGAGATCATTGACATATATTTTTACCAAAATTTAATTTGACATATTTATATACTGTTAATTCTGTAGAACTTCTAGGCTAGAATTTAACCATCGGTGCACGATACGAAATTTGTATGTGCCATAATTTCCAAACGAATTTGAATTCGGACGAGCCATAAATTCTAGCATGTTTTTGATGCTAAAATATATAGGAAATCATGCATGAAAGTCGAGTTTGTGTCGGTTGACTTTTTGGTCAACAGATCGTCTCGATTTGTGTACTATGAGTCTCGAGTCGATAAATTTTGGTTCTTTTGGACAAAATTAGGATTTGACCTAAAAATCAAAATAATAAGAATAAAATAGAATTTTAGAGTAATTATTCCAGAATTAAATAAATTAAAATAAATTATCTTTTGACATGATAAATTTGTAATACATAGACTAATTGGACTATGACTAGGATTCTGATTCATACCAGCTAAGGACCACAGGCGAGTACATTTCCGTGATTACTTTCAGTACTTGATAGTCTCTATAATGCATGCTTAGTATTGATTATTTGATTCTTGACACTTGTTACACGGATTGGTATGATGGATTCTTATTATGAGATAAGTGATTGTTCTGGATTATTTTTATTTCTTCGTGACTGATTTGGAATCCATGTGTACTTGTGGGGAGGAGAAATACTTAGTGGACATGTGAACTACCCTTTCTATCCCATGATCTTTTCTGGAATAATAGTAGCTAGGCACGACACGTGTGGTTTGCCGGATATTACCTCTTAGTCGTTCACATGTCAACAAGGTATTTCAAATCACATAGAGTAGTTGTTCCTATCTGTTCTTCCATCCATAATAGTTATTTCTTTTGTTGTTTGGAGATATTGTACTATATGTTGCCATGACAGGACTTCAGCATTTGGTTATTCTAGTTGCTTTATTGTGAGTTCAGTTTGTTGCTATTATATATTCTTTGCTATTTATTGTCTTATACCTTCTACCATGTGTTGGAACTGTTTTCATTATGATGTACTCATTCCTTTCCTGACTGAAAAAATATTTTAGGTGACTACATTGAGGATGAAATCCCTACACATTATGGACTGTATGCTAACGACATAATAGAGCCTGATCTTGCCCTTCCGGACGATCAGGGAGAGTTAGCAGCTCAGATACCGTCTGCGATGGAGTAGTTTATTAGTAGTTGATTTTGTTAGTTTTTTGGATCAGATTATTCTCCGACAGTTTCCTAAAGTATTTTGAACATTGTATTTGGATAATTAGTTTTGGGAAAGATTCATTGTACCCACATCAAGGTTATTATTTTAATATTATCTTGGTGTATTCTTTTAAACTAGTGCCTGTGATTGAGTATAATATAGATATATATATGTTGTGAGTTATAGATTATTTATGGCTTATTATACAGCGTTCTACGCCGACACTGCGGCGTAGGCTGGGCGTACTCATGACTCATGTCCAAATCCAGGGTGCGGGTCGTGACACATTTCTTTGTCCAATTGAACATTTCTTTCTTTCATGTCAGCCGAGTTAATGGCTCTGTGATTCTTGAGAAATTTTCTACGAACCTCCTATAGTATCCGGCTAATCCTAAGAAACTTTGAATTTCTACCACAGACTTTGGTGTTGGCCAGGATTTAACAGCTTCTACCTTCTTTGGATCTACTGCAATACCTTCTCCGCTGATAATGTGGCCTAGGAACGATATATGATTTAACCAAAATTTATACTTACTGAGTTTAGCATATAATTGCTCTTGTCTTAAGGTTTGCAATATTACCCTCATATGCTCTTCATGTTCTTCTTTATTTTTTGAATATATAAGAATGTCGTTAATGAATACAATCATGAACTTATTCAAATACTGATAAAATATCTGATTTATGAGATCCATAAATATAGCAGGAGCGTTAGTTACCCCAAATGGCATAATTAGAAACTCGTAATGTCCATACGAGTCCTAAAAGCCATTTTTTGAACATCCTCCTTCTTGACCTTTACTTGATGATATTCAGACCTCAAATCAATCTTTGAGTATACCTTGGCTTCTCCTAATTGATCAAATAGTTCATCAATTCTGGGTAAGGAATATTTATTTTTGATTGTCACTTCATTCAAGGCTCTATAATCAATTACCAATCGTAGGGTCCCGTCTTTCTTTCAAAAAAAGCACTGGTGCACCCCACGGCGAAGCACTGGGCTGAATAAACTCTTTTGATAATAATTTTTTTATTTTCTTGTTTAGCTCAGCCAATTCTTCTTTATTCATCGGGTATATTTTTTTAGCTATAGGTGCTGCTCCAGGAACCAAATTGATAGAAAATTCTACTGCTCTATCTGGTGGTAATCCTGGTAACTCTTCTGAAAATACATTTTTAAAATCTTTCACTATCCTTGGGAATTGTTCCTCCTCTAGTTCATGAAACCTTCCTTGAACTGGTTGTTCAAACTTTTATAATTCCTCAGCATTAAATTCTTTCTGGTCTTGAACAAATTCATATAATTCTCCATTAGTGAGCTGGAATAAAACATTACCTTGGCCACAATCTATACTTGATAATGTCTTGGTCAACCAATCCATTCCAAGTACTATATCATAATTATTCATTGGAAAAACTAACAATCTTACCCAAAAAGCTCCACCGCCTAACTTAACTGGACATGCTTCACAAACCCGACTAACTTCTACTATACCATTACCTGTAAGAATATTAAATTTCTTAAGTAATGGTTGCGATTTGATTTCATGAAAAGATATAAATGCTGATGCTATAAATGAATGGGTTGCCCCATAATCAAATAATACTGATGTCGGACAAGCTAAAACTAGAATAGTATCGGTTACTACTTCTTCGGCTAATTCTGTTTCATCAGTGTTCATCATAAATACATGTCCTTGCTTTTTCTTCTTTCCAGTCTGAGGCTGTTTTGCTTTCTGAGCTTGTTGAAATTGGTAGGCTTGGGGTGCGAATGGTGGTCTTCGTTGATTTCCATAAGTCAACATAGCTTGAGGTGTTGGCGCTTGTATCAGAGGTCGAGGGCCATTTTCTTGAAGTACAGGCATGATGTTATTTCCTCGGAATGTGGGTCGTGGTTCCTGATGCGGGTTTTGTATTATTGGCCCTAAGGTTTGTTGTTGTGGACACTGGCCAATCTGATGCTTATCTGATCCGCATCTTAAACAAAGACCCAGGAATTTTCTATAGTCATCCCTCATGTGCCCAGGTTTTTGACAAAAGTTACAAATGACTTGTCTTCTTAAGGAACCAGTTTGATAGCGTTTGGACGGTCCTTGCTATGGATTCCTTGAGGATGAAACTCCTACTTCCAAAATCCTCTTCTGAGATTGAGACCGAAATGGTTGCTCTTCATTTAGCATTCTTTCCTGGCTCCTTGCTGCTTCAGTTACCTCTGGATAGGTTTGGTACCGATATGCGGTGACTCTACTCTTCAGTTGGCTCCCTAGTCCTTCCAAAAATCTAGATACCTTGGTTTCCTCATCGGATATCAGACTTGAAGAAAAATGACTAAGCCTGAAAAACCCTGCGACATACTCGTCTACCGTGAGCTTTCCTTGCTGTAAATGAGTGAACTGTCGTTCTAGCTCAATTTTAGCCGATTTTGAAAAGAACCTTCCTTCAAAATTCTTCTTAAATTTTCCCCAAGTTATTTTGTTCTCCGAATCCTCTGGGTGTTCGGCACTCCACCAGTGTTCAGCAATATCTTCCAATTAAATTCGGATTATAGATACCATATCCTCAGGAATAATTTTTGCTGCTTTTAATAGCCCTTCTATGGTTCTAATCCACTGTTCGGCTTCAATCAGACTTTATGTTCCTTTAAACTTGGGAGTATTTAGGTTTCTAAAGTTTTTAGTGAACCATCTCCAGAATTGACAGATGTTCGCAGGTGTTCCAATATTGTTACTTGAGCCGTATCCGCATGCTGGCTGTTAGACTCCAAAATCTGTTAGAATAACTTGTACATATCCCTAATTGTTGGTTTCGACTGAGTTTGTGATGATGAAGCATGGGAATGGTCATGATTAGACATTGTCCTGAAAAATTCAAATACAATCTCTCAGGAATGATCCTGAGATTCAAGGATAGGGAAAAGATATTGTAAATCCTAAGGGTTGTGAGCAATAGTGGAACATATAGGCACAAGGGTAATGAAGAAGCATATTTCATTTACTCATAACCAAAATGTGATACAAAATATGCTGCTAGGGTACTAGTCACCTTGCACATAGGCATATATACATATTCAGACTATTTATATTCCCCATACTTCCTCCTTCCCAACTTATATATATATATATATATATATATATATATATATATATATATATATATATATATATATATATATACACCCTTGCCGTTCATAAAAGATACCTAGTAGATAAAAGATCTTTTATACATAAGATCCCTAGTCCAATTTCCCCATGATACGGGTCCACACCTGGGTAAGGATTGTAGCTTCAGGATGTAGTTCTTGAAAATTAGTTAATGTTCCTTCATATCCTTCTAATTTGGGATAATCATATTCATATTCTAGGCCCCGTACATAGATATAATAGGTTTTCCTTTCATGGTCCACTTCTGCACCATCTTCTAAATCCATAATAACAGGGCGTATAATACCATAGTGCACTTTATAGAGTGGTATGTGGTACCAGTCTGGTAGATTTAATAGTTTCTTTACATATTGTTGGTAGCCATATAAGGTGCGGTCACTTTTATCCCACTAAACGCTCGGAAGAAAGAGATCCATGTCCTATATTCAAAATAAGAAATTAAGTAATAATTATATTAAGAGCAATCAAAATTTCTTCAAAATACCTTTGCTCCCTTTTTCAATCACTGGTACTGCATATCTTAGGGTATCCTAATTAGATACGGAATCCAGGGTTCACTTATACAAGTTCCTAACCTATATCCCGTAATATGTTTCTTTATGATACCTGGACTTCCACCTTATCCTAGGTTCTTTATTTTCAGGACCTACCTAGGTTTCCTAAAAGCATGACCTGCATGGGCCACCACTAAAAAGACGTGTCATGTCCTACTTCTCAAAATACAGTGAGTCGGGTACGTAACTACATTCCCAGGATATGTCCCTATACGAATACTACCGTACCCGTATCAACGATTGTCGTTTGTAAAATTTTAGAATAAAATGCAAGTCATGCTAAGATAATTAGGTAATACAACTGAAGTCATACAACTCCGATTAAGGTACAACTGAATAAGTCTTTATAATAATATCTCCTTAATATACATAGTTTCAGTTACAAAATATATTTGGTGCTGTACTTTCTGGAATTACTCGAAGATTATTCCTCGATCTCGTCCATGTTATAAAGAGGTAACATTTCTTCATAGGCTTCATCTTCTCCTAGTGAACAATACTAGGTCGTCAGAACGACATGCAAGTCATCGGTCAAGAACGGTAAGTAAATAAAATATATGATAGTAAGATAATAAAGAAACAATATTTATACAGGAAATAAGGAGGTGGATCATAACATAGTGTCTATGACTTAAACAATTCCTAAACTAGTATTCTTATAATATTTACAAAATTAAGCAACACACATCCCTATGTCATTACCATAATACACAAATAATTTTTCTAAATGATGATGCAATTTGAAGAACAACCTTTAAATAACCACTTTAACTAGTTTTTCGCCAACAATCTCTTATACCAGGGATCAGGCTGTGACTTGGTGGCACGGTGCTTATAATCCGGCCCTGCCCTTATGGGCTTAAATCTTGAATTCACCTATTTGATGGTTTTGAATTGAAATAGGTGCACTTATATTCAGGTAACTTGAACAGGATGGCACGGAGTTATGATCCGGCCCAGCCCCTTTTGGGCCTAAATCTTGAATTCACACATTCGATGGTTTTGAATCTAAGTAGGTGTACTTATATTCAGGTGACTTGAACAGGATGGCACAGGGTTATGATCCGGCCCAGCCCCTTTTAGGCCTAAACAGGAAAGTGAGCTAAGCCTCACCAGCTCACTTCGCAAGGCCTAACGAAAGAGCTTAGCTGCTGTCACGACCCGATTCCGTAGAATCGTTGAGGCATCCCCCGAATCGTGACCGCCGTGCGGGCCTGGGGTTGCGCCCGCATAAGGCTTTAATGATTTGCATAACAAGCACATATTCAGAGTACGCAGATAAATTAAAACACAGATTTGAAATATGAAAAAGTTCTCTTTAGTGATAATGAACATCTATTACAAACTCCTGAACGAGTCAACTAATTTGCCGCACGGGCTTACAAAAGTGTTGACACAAAATGAGATAGCAATCCTGTACATTACATCCCTTTACTAAACTTCAAAATATATAGACCTCCGGGCTGGAGGACGGCTTTGCCACGAAGCTGCATTGTATATAAAGTTGCAAACTCCTTTCTTTAAGTACATCAAAATGCGACACGGTCAGGATGCGCCTACAGCTGGACTGGATCGGAAAGACGGCTTCGGCTCCTAGCTCGGTTCGCCTTAGTGCGGAGAACCTGTTTCAACGAGGGTCAGTATGTCAAAACATACTGGTGAAGGCGAGCTAACCCAACTATACCAATCAACACATTGTTTTAATAAAGCATGCATATTTATGGGTTTCTATTCTTGCCTTAGTTCATTTACAAGTAAGCAGTATATATATAAAATATTGAAATGAACTTGCCACCGTTCGGTGGATTTTACCTGTCCGTCTGAACTACCTGCACAATACTTACCATACCTTCCCTGCCACGAAGACACAAGTTAGTTTGGAACAGGTTTAAATATACATAGGGATCACTGGCATGTTGCCACGAGGGACAGGTTATAGTCTCAAGGAAAATTGACGTGCAACGCGGGTGGCGAGCCCCGCTGCATAACATTTTGTCGGGTAACATACGACTATACATACGTTTCGTCCGGATCGGATCGGTCCCAGAGCCCCGGTGACTGTCCGCGAAACTCATGCAATCCTTGTGCACAAGTTGTCCATGATCGAACGTTATGTTTACAAGTTAACAGTTCATGCAGTTGAGGCAACACGAGTACACGACAAGCAGTAATGCATGATTCATGTTGCATAGCCTCCCTGAACAATTATGCACATACAAATTGGGTTCCACGCTTAGCACAATTATAGAAACAAATCCATAATGAGGACGAGTTCTTGTTTCAATCTATCCCGATCGAACGATACCGTCTTGTGTTTATTAGCCGCGCTCTCTGCACCAGAAGAACGGGGCGCTACATCCTACCCAACCAATTAGAAGTTTTGTCCCGAAACTTAGGAATAGTGCTTACCGTTAGGGATTATTTTATTGCAGTGGAAGCTTAGAGAGGAGCGGACAATCTCGTGCTTTGTGGCCTTGTCCGCCACAATTGAAGCACAGCCCTCTCCTGCTGTAACATTTGTCGATGGTGTGCCCATGTCTTCTGCAGAAATCACAATATGGTCTCTGGTTCCCTTTGTGATGACCACCGTCGTTTCAGCGCTTTATAGCGGTATTTCCTCTATCGTCGCTTTGGCGTTTGTGACTTGATGTATGCACAACGCCGGTAGGAACATGAGGATATATCGGTTCAAGCGATAGAGCGTGATTCATGACTTCACGCATTGTACGATACTGATGAACGACCACGTGCACATGGATGGCAGGGCGTAAACCGCCTTCAAACCTTCTAGCTCGACTCGCTGCATCAGGTAAATAGGCCCTAGCAAATTTGGAGAGTCGGTTGAATTCGGCGGAGTACTGTTTAACTGTCATGCTGCCTTGCCTCAGTTGCACGAACTCGTTCTCCATTTGACGTTGTACTGGAGGGGGTATAAACTCCTCTTCAAATGCGGCATGAAAAATCTTCCACGAGATCGCCTCCTCTCCGTGATCAAATTGGAGAGATCGTCAATGCACGTTCCACCAATCGTGCGCGTTGAGGCAGAGCTGTAGTTGGGCGCAGGCGATGCGCTTCTCTTCGGGGACCACTAGCAGAGCGAAGTGGTCTTCAAGTTCGGCTAGCCAATCTAGAGCCACAATTGGCTCCTCAGTCCCGTTGAATGGGGTGTTGCAGACTTTCTTGAAGTGGCCAAAGTCAAAGGCAGTCACTTTCCTCGGCCTTGGAATTTACGGCGTCTCTACTTCAAGCACGGGCTGTTCCACCGGAGTCGTTGTCGTTGCAGCGGACTGGTTGGAAGCCAAAGTCTGCACGATCTGTTGTAGGGCATCTACCTGCTTCTGTTGGACTGAGAATCGAGTCTCTAGATTGCTTTCAAACTTGGCTTGGCGAGCATCGTCTCTTTGTCGTTGTGCTTCTAACATTTGCATCACCCGCTCAAGCGGGTCGACTTGAGACATGTTTCGCTGGCTCGGAGAGCTTCCCGAAGTGCCTGAACTACTTTCTTGGCCGTGCGTTTCGTCCGGTGCTGCGCTGCAGATTGCGCTGGTGCCACTCCTTCAAAAGAAGGTAAATTACATTAGAATCATAATGTATTATGGACTTATTGCATGAACGTATCTCATTTTGGCCTAGCGAGTTCAAGAGTTCGCACAGGAATTTTATCGTTAAAGGAACTTTTCCAGCACGAGAGTCTAAGGAACTTGAATCTGTGCTCTGATACCATTATATCATGACCCAATTCCGTAGAATCGTTGAGGCGTCCCCCGAATCGTGACCACCGTGCGGGCCTGGGGTTGCGCCCGCAAAAGGCTTTAATAATTTGCATAACAAGCACATATTCAGAGTACGCAGATAAATTGAAACACAGATTTGAAACATGGAAAAGTTCTCTTTATTGATAATGAACATCTATTACAAACTCCTGAACGAGTCAACTAATTTGTCGCACGGGCTTACAAAAGTGTTGACACAAAATGAGATAGCAGTCCTGTACATTACATTCCTTTACTAAACTTCAAAATGTATAGACCTCCGGGCTGGAGGACGGCTTTGCCACGAAGCAGCATTGTATATAAAGTTGCAAGCTCCTTTCTTCAAGTACTTCAAAATGCGGCGCGGTCAGGATGCGCCTACAGCTGGACTGGATCGGGAAGACGACTTTGGCTCCTTGCTCGGTTCGCCTTAGTGCGGAGAATCTGTTTCAACGAGGGTCAGTATGTCGAAACATACTGGTGAAGGCGAGCTAACCCAACTATACCAATCAATACGTTGTTTTAATGAAGCATGCATATTTGTGGGTTTCTATTCTTGCCTTAGTTCATTTACAAGTAAGCAGTATATATATATATAATATTGAAATAAACTTGCCACCGTTCGGTGGATTTTACATGTCCGTCTGAACTACCTGCACAATACTTACCATTCCTTCCCTGCCACGAAGACACAAGTTAGTTTGGAACAGGTTTAAATAAACATAGGGATCACTAGCATGTTGCCACAAGGGACAGGTTATAGTCTCAAGAAAAATTGACGTACAATGCGGGTGGCGAGCCCCGCTGCATAACATTTTGCCGGGTAACATACGACTATACATACGTTCCGTCCAGATCGGATCGGTCCCAGCGCCCCGGTGACCGTCCGCGGAACTCATACAATCCTTGTGCACAAGTTGTCCATGATCGAACGTTATGTTTACAAGTTAACAGTTCATGTAGTTGAGGCAACACGAGTACACGACAAGCAGTAATGCATGATTCATTTTGCATAGCCTCCCTGAACAATTATGCGCATACAAGTTGGTTTCCACGCTTAGCACAATTATAGAAGAAGATACATTCTAACTAAAATTGATGCATATAATGAACATTCCGAACGAACAAGCATGCAAGTAAGTAACCGTTCACAAGTTTGGTTGACAAGCAGTATTATCCAAGTCTATTCTCTTTTATCTTGGTATCTTTTATTATTACTTGGTATCGTCTGATCGGGGCAACAAGAATGCAAGAGTTTTGGTGTGAAGACTTGGAAGCAGGGCTAGCTAATCGGGATGGTAGCCACTCACTTAGATGGTTGGAAGGGAGAAGGAAAGAGGCGCTTCACGACTCCGCTCGGAATTGAAGTGCAATTCAATGTACGAAAATAATGAAATCCATCGAAACTGTTCAAGGAAAACAAGCAAATCCCAAAACCAACTCAAAGAACGAAAGCAACAAGCGACATCGAAAACCGAGACAATAAAAGATAGCAGCGGAGAGGTCCCTCCTGACTCTGCCGCTAAGTCGATCCCGAGGGCACGGTCTACTGAATATGGGAATCGATTCCGAAGAAACAAATCCATAACGAGGACGAGTTCTTGTTTCAATCTATCCCGATCGAACGATACCGTCTTATGTTTCTTAGCCGCGCTCTCCGCACCGGAAGAACGCGGCGCTACAACTGCTGATCAACTATATATATATATAATAAATATGTTACGGTATTTCGTAGGTGGTATTTATGTTGTTCTCCCCCGCCCAATACTTTCTAGCCTAAATCTATAAACAATCTTTATTCTATTATCATGTATTCAAGTTTCTGCTCTGTACATCACGTTTACCATTATTTATGCAAAAATATATTTCCAGGATAACACAAGATACACGCTTTTCATTTTATCCATAATCCAGAATGCAGGTGTCAAGTTATCAAACATAAATCCGGAAACATTAATTATACAAAGCGGATTATCAGGAAATTGGATTTTATTGAGTGACGTGTGTCTGTGTCCTATGTATCCTAGACTTTTACTAATCGTTCCCTAATTAATTTACAGTCGTTGGTGGTCTGTCGCTTAAGTAAATATATATAACTAAAGTTTAAGATTTTGGAACATCGACGATATTCCTGGATATCGAAATATTGATTAACTCCCAAAATTCTTTAAAAAATTCGACAGAGTCTCCTATGTATTTTGGCTTCCAAAATTTTAACAATTTTATATATACGACCCGGAGCAACCCTCCGTAGCATTTCCGGGTTCGTCGACCCCTTCGGTGGAGCAACTCTCAACACCGGAACACACGCAATATATTATAAAAAAATTGTGATGGAAAGACTTTTTCATACCTTAACGGGCTAACTATTTACTTATTTAATTTATTGCGAAATGGTTTCCTTCCAATGCTGCACAAGTTTTAAGCAATCCATAATTTCCTTAGTAAGACAATTTAAATCCATAATTCTTAACATGTAGTAGATGAAGGAGTTATATATATATATATATATATATATATATATATATATATTAGAATCTGGTATTCAAGGCCTAAGATTTGTATAGACGAAAATTATCCATATTCGTTATATGTACTATACGCAAACTTTTATGAAATAAACAATAATATTTAGTTAGAACTAGGCCCTAAAGTTACCCTAACGTACGATACATATAAAATACATGTTTAAACTAGGTAATCCTAACGAAATACACTAAATCAGGTGTAATTTAATTTTGGACAGAATTAAATTAATCTAAATAAATTGACAAAATGGCAAATTACTTATTTAAAACTAGGCCGAATGTAGCCTAAGGTAGTTATATCATCTTAATGATAAGTAACACTTTGTTTATATAATAGGTCTTCACCTTTCATATGTCTATTTATGTCTATACATCTTGTCAATACATATTTCTACTAATACCACGTCATCCGATTATAATACGTGAAATGATAATTTTCTTATGTCCTAACATTCATTGGCCATAAAAAGGAACACACATACATCCATATTCATTTATGTTAGATATATGTATATAATATGATATATATGAACTAGTTAGTTACGGAGCTAATTAATAATTATAACTATGAATATTGTGCATCTATTTTGTGTCTTACCTAGGGTGTCAAGATACATGTGTCCACATCATATATATATATATATATATATATATATATATATATATATATATATATATATATATATATATATGTGTGTGTGTGTGTGTGTGTGTGTGTGTGTGTTAATTTGTTTCAAATTCTTAAAATACCCATTTAATGAAATCCCTAATTCAATAAAAAAAAATAGAAAAAAATAAGAGGAAGCAAGATGAGGACTTGCCTTTATTTGAGCAACCTAGGGTTCTTCTAAAGTCCCCAATTGGTACTTAGTTTCTTCCCAATTTCCTATAAGGAATTGAAATTAAACTATACTCTAATTTAAATCTAGAGAAAGATTTGGGAGGAGAAATAAAAATTACCTAGGTTTAGGAAGAGGGAGAGGAGGTGTGAAGTTTGGGGGAGGAGGAGTTCGACGGCGTCATAGGTCCGGCGGCGGTGGCGTCCGGCAACGGCAACGTGGGGGCTTGGCGGTGGGGCGCGGGTCAGGCGGCGCACGACAGCTGACGGCAGCAGCAACAGCGGCAGTAAA